>VXCM01001706.1:37500-95261 GCA_014773175.1 Lucifuga dentata
AGTTTGGTGATTCAGACAAGGAAGAGGAGTCTGGAAAAGTTAATGTCAGCTAACGTCAGTTACTGTAGGTAATCAGCTACATTTGGGGAGGGGGGGGGGGGGGGGGGNCCTTCCACCTCCAACTGGCACTTCAGTTGATGCATAGAGTCTTTAACGACCTTCATATGACTCCCTTGTGACCCAAGAAGTCACATGGCCCAAGGTGTGAATGACTCTCGTGGAATTTCCACTAACACAGAATAGGTTCTGTTCTTATTTGCTCTCCTACTTTGGAACGATTCTGAGCATTTTGACCAAAAATAAACTGTTTGGAACCACAAAAATCGGTTCCCATTTGGAACCAGAAAATAGCAGGACCTACATTTGGAACCGTGATGACATCATGTCTTATTCTACTTCAGCAAAAGTGGAAAAACAATAGAGAAGTGGAAATGTGTGTGTAGTTGGCTTACTGTATGTAACTCCATTGGACTGAAGTAGATGCTTTAAACAAGATGAAAAAAGCTTGCAGGTAAACTGTGTGGTCCACCAGCTCGCTTGTTTTCGCTGATCTACTGCCACTGTTAAAAAACAAAACAAAAAAAAACAAAAAACTTCCAGTTACTTCCATTGGTGACACAATAGTTCACTAAAAATTGTTCACTAGATAGTACTAGATACTCAACATTTGAGAACCAGAACTTGTTTTGAGAGGAAATGCTCTGGATGACTGAGAACCTTCACTGACACACTAACATGTTATTAGAGATCAATAAAGCAGCGTCATGCTTTATCAAATTTGAACACGTATCCTTGCAGCTCAGTGGAAAATGCATAAGCTTGAACATTTAGATATCCAAGTTTCCATCCACTCACCCACACACCCACCCGTAGCTGTGTCAATCAAACTGTCGGATGTCTGATTCCTAGATACATTTATGTTTCTTAATTAAAGAGTTGGCTGAGGTTTGGCTGAATCTAAACATTTAGGCTAAATTACTTTGAGTGGGTGAGCGAGGGTCAGGCTAGGATTTGACCCCAGACCTGACATGATGGATCTGATCCTTTTCTGCTGGCTCAACACATGGGAGATCTGATTTCCATTAGTAATAAGAACACACACATACACACAAACGGGCTCTATTGCACTCCCACACACACACACACACACAAAGAAACACACTTTCTTTTAATGCTTCCTTAGCAAGCAATTCACTGTCCCTGATTGGTCAGCAGTTCTATAACTCCTTCCTGAGTTTACACAAAAGGTATGGATGCTTTTCAACACACACGCACACACACACATGGGGATGTGTGTGTGTGTGTTTGTGCGTGTGTGGTGATGTGTGTCTTGCAGTGTATGAATTATTGAGCACGTTATTTGAGGGACATCTGGCTCTTGAACGCATTAACTCCCTCAGTTAGCCATTCAGCCAATCACAAGACTGCACACAGCAAATTCAGCAGAGTTAAAATTCTGGTGTTGATGAAAAGAGTGTCAATCCAGCTATATCTGGAGTTAATCTAACTATGGATTTGGTTTAATCTGCCTCTTTTGACACCCGGTCAACTAAATAGTTGGTGTCAAAATTGGGTGTTGAAGCCATTTTTGTCAAAACAGCACTGGGGGTGTTGATTTGATGATCTGGAAGTTTGTGACACCGGCTTTCAACTCTGAGGGTGTTAGTCGACCCCTGCTCAGCCTCAGGTGGCGCTTTGCAGCTGGAAAATAAATGCCCACCATTTCTTATGTGGAGCTGATAAGTAAACATAAATTGCATGCATTTTTGANAATAAATGCCCACCATTTCTTATGTGGAGCTGATAAGTAAACATAAATTGCATGCATTTTTGAGTTTATAATGTTAAAAAAAATATGTCCACATTATATTGTCATCATGTGCGTGGTAGCCCATGTGATTTTATGGTACTGAAGTTATAGCTATGTCTTCTGCTTCATTAGCTTGAGCATAATATGCAGGCACAACAACAATGGTAAACTTCAAAATCCATTGTTAGGTAAACATTTAAATGTTAATTTACTTTAATTTGACTGTTTTTGCTGGTATCCAAATTTCCCACACTATTTATAGCAGCCATGCTATCAAAGAGCTCATGCTAGCAGGTGATACACCTGGACAGAGTTCAAATGAGGTTGTGTTTCACACAAGGGCTCCAAAAGGCCCAACTACAGAAGTTAAAAGTTGCTGTTAAAAAGGTGACATGCAAAGTCTGCAGTACATAAACACGCTGTAGTGACGGTGGATTGAGCTGCTCTGAGTTCCAGCATGCCTTGCAGCACTGTTACGTGCTCTGAGTTCTAGTTCTGATGTAAATATCAGTTATAACCCTTTTTGTGAATGTTACGGCTTTGTATAAGTTTATTTGTTGCAGCTGTAGCAGTTTGAGTTACATTTAAATGCATTCTACTTTTTGGTGTGTAACCATCAGAGAGTGTGTGTTTTTGTCATGATATCCCTGCTGCATTCTGCTTACTATTAATTGTTATGTTGCTGTTTTGTTGTTGAAGTNTTGTCATGATATCCCTGCTGCATTCTGCTTACTATTAATTGTTATGTTGCTGTTTTGTTGTTGAAGTTTTAATAAGCTTTAACTGAGGAATGCTTCTTACTGAACAAAGTGTTCCTCTCCTCTTCATCATGTTGATAATGAAAAGGAGAGACACCAGAGTTGGACAGCATTATAGTCAGATTTAAATTAAGATTTTCTGAAGTAAATAAAAATGTGGATTGAAGCAAACAGGATAGGTCTGTCATTTTTGAGCATACATTAAATTGTATAGTACTATATTTATACACAATATGCTAATTAGAGGGTAACTTAAAAAATTGCACAATAAAAGAGTTAAGTTTAACACCTTACACTAGTGTTGAAAATATGTCACAATTTAAAAGAGTTCAGTTTTAACTCCTGACACTGGTGTTGAGAATATTTAACACTTTGTAGTGTCGAGCAGTGTTAAATTTGAACTCTGCACAGAGTTAATATTTACTTCATTATAGCGTTAAAATGCTAACACTTTGAAAAGTGTTGAAATAACACTTTTGGGAGTGGACCCCATGAGACACTTTGAAAGTGTTGCGATTAACTCTTATAGAGTTATTTGACTCTGCTGAATTTGCTGTGCAGAGATGCGAGCTACAGGCTAAACAGGAGAGAAGATGAAGCAAACGAGAGATTCTCTGCTTGGCTGATGTTAATGTAATTTCACACAGACTTCAATCAGCAGGAAATTATATTATGAAGAATTTATATAAGCGTAGAAATAAATTAATTCTCTCTCAATTATCTTCACTGGAAAGGGGACATTAAATTATTTTATTAGACTGAATATAATTACAGTCTGAGTCTGAGGAGTCTGAGAGACATCTGAAGTTTAAAAAATCATCAAGTTATGTAATACTTAATGCTGTAATTGTGAAGAATAAATTGAAAATATACAGTAAATATTTGTGTTTATTGCGCTGATTAGAATTATTCCAATCAAAGGCATTTGTGTTGAGAGCAGAAAAAGTATTTTGTAAAAGTGAAATGAAATTCATCAACCCAGCTTGTTATATTCCACCTACACTGCCACACACACACACAATGCACTCGTATCACATATCCAGTTACCAGTGGTCCTGCTGTGGAGAGCCCCTCCCAAATTTGTGCTCCTGTGTCTGAAGTGGTGCGTATGTGTATGTGTGTATGCGTGTGTGTGTGCATGTGTGTGTCTATGTGCATGATACCTCCCATCTGTAAATTTGGGTTCCTTCCTTCCAGCACCACAGGGTGACATCAGGGTGCAGCCTTTGGATCCCCACCCTGTTCTCAACAGGTGTCCCAATCCTGCCTTTAGATATGTTGTGTGTTTGTGTGTGTGTGTGTGTGTGTGTGTCTGTCTGTGTGTGTTTGCATAATCTGCCTCTATACTTTCTTGACCTTACATAAGCAGTCTCTCTCATTACCCTTTTCATTGTCTCTCTTTCTCTTAATCTCTCTCACTCTTTCCCCTCAATTAAATGAAGCCCACAGAGGCACTAAGATGTCTCCATGGTAACCAAGTCAGGAAGACCAAAGGACGACTGGGTAGGTACAGTTGGCATGAGAATGGGGAGGAAGGATAAACGAGAGTTTATCAAAGCATCTGGAGTTGGGTGTCACAGAAGCTCAGCCTGTTTCCCATTTAGGCCTGTGACTCATACCAATACTATGTGTATATCTATATCTATATCTATATATATATATATGTGTGTGTGTGTGTGTGTGTGTGTAATATTTTGTGTCTCCAGTTTAAATGATCTGTATAGTGACTGGGAGGTAAATGTCAGTGGTTTTCAGCCGGAAACCTTCACCACAAGAATGTGACCACGGGATGTCAAGTAAATCAATATGGAAGGATATATATGGGAGGAGGGTGAAGATGGTGTGCAGGTGTAGGTGAGGTGGTGTGTGGGGTTAAAGAGTGAGATGTAACTGTAAGTGAAAAACAAAATGACAGCAACAAAAGGCAGAGGGAGACGAGAGGAGCAGTTATTGAGTGACAATGATTAGAGGAGATATAGCATCCCTGCCTGTCTGACCTTTGACATTCTGGGAACAGGTTAATCTGTGGCATATGGTGTGTGTGTGTGTGCACGCATGTGTGTGGCTGGTCGAAAAGCACACATTCACTTGCTCACTCCTACACACTTGCCAAGTGATGACATTTCTCCCTCCTGAATAGAAAGCCATTTAGCCTGACTCACAGAGAGGAACGGACACAAAAGCAACAACACAAAAGAGGGAAGGAGGGGGGCGGGGGGGGGNAGGGGGGGGGAGAGAGAGAGAGAGGGAGAGGGAGAGAGAGCATATGAAGACACCATAAGACATTTATTTCATATTTCAGCTCTATCACACAGGGTTAACTGTCAGACTGGAAATGGTGTGTGAATTCATGTTATTTCAGTATTGCACTAATTATAAAAACCTTCATGTTCTATGAAGGCATCTCTGGAGACATGCCTGTGCGTGCATGTGCGCGTGTGTGCGTGTGTGTGTGTGTGTGTGTGTATGTGTGTGAAGAGCGGCAGAGGGGGAGAATTACATCTATTATGGGTCAGCAGAAATACCTCAACAGCTTTACTTAAAGAGGCAGTAATGTAGCTGCCAACAGGAATACACTCCAGTGTGCGTGCATGCACACACACACACACACACACACACACACACACACACACACACACACATATGCTTACATGCTTACCACACCACACACGCGTAATCCCACACAACATACACAAATGCATAGGCAGACAGATCATGTCATCGGCGCAGCATTAAGTATTGCTGTGCAACTGCAGAGCACATCGCATCCATCACACACACTCACACACACACACACACACACACACACGTACGCACACAGTGACACTTAAGCACTCCATTACCTCTCATCTCCTCCCACAGAAGCCTGGAATCACCATTGATCATCTCGATATCAATGTGGTAACAATATCATTATCACAGCATCATGTTGATCAGCACACACTCCCTCCGTCGATACAGAGTGAATGTTAATGAAAATGCAGATCAGCCATATCAAAGTATAACTGGGTCTTAACTGTATCTACAGTAACAATCCACGCAGGGCTGTGGGGGGAATACTGCCCCTTAGTGGTGCAGACTGAAACTGCAGAGAGAGAGAGAGAAAAGTGGGGCAGCCTGGAGACAAGGTTGTGCAAGGTAACACCTCAGAGGAATAGAGGAAGAAATTATATTTCCCTTATGAGTATATGTAAGGTTGGGTGGCTACATATAGAATACACCTTTATTTATTTATGATTCAACGACGTAAAAAAAAGATAAAGTGTGTGTGTGAACCAGAAAACATCTGCAGCAAGCTCTGAGACCAATTTGTCACGAAATGAGATAGGTAACCATTTATCAAACAGAGCATATAAAGAAGAAATGTGTTCTAATTCTATACTCTCTAACTCTCTAAATTTGAATATGCAGTGTGTTCCTACTGAAAAAGCAACAAAGTAAATTCAAAGTTGTCAGTGAGTGGATCACATTAGCTTTTGCATTGCAAAAAGAAAATAGAGGCGTTAATTTAACCACTATATATATAAAATAAAATAAAACAAATGACTGAGAGTGGGGAAAGCTCCAGCAATCCTGGAAAACATATGATAAAATATTTAATCCAGTTTTTCAAAGACTGTCTTTCAATGACTATCCACTCCCAAAGACTGTCTTTGGGACAACAAAGTGGATTGAAAAGTTAGAAAGTTAAAATTTTTGGAAGTAGCTTCTCAAATTTGCAGTTCATAAACTGTTTCCATATAGGCAAGTGACAGTGAGTGAAAATATTCAGAGTATGAGAGTCTCTTTTTGTGTTGTGTACTATATTTTAGAGTGGAGTGTATATCCAAAGTGTCAGAGAAACAAGCAATAATGTCAAATTTTAATTAGAACTACAATAAAAACATCAACAACTCTGGAGTCTGAAGTCATGTAGCCGAGACGGAAACTGAGTTCGTTTTCATAATACATTTACATATGATGTTATTTTTTTTAATTTTGTAAATGTCAAATTTGCATGTGTTTTTTGATACAGCGTTATTAAATCAATTCATTATATCAAAGGTGAGTAGGAGGTTGAGTGCAATGAGAAGACTGAAGGTGGAGTGAGAAGAAAAAAGTGAGATGTGATACTTCAAGTTTAACGTTGTAAAGTGATTTTTATTTATTTATTTATTTATCTATTTAACTTTGTGATATGTCTTATTTGTAAGGTTGTCAAGTCGAAAACTTAGCTAGCAACACTACGGGAGTGACTTTGAAGAGTTTGTGGACCAATTCTACCATGCTAATAGCGAATTAGCACGCTACTTAGCGGCCTGCTAACAGTCCAATGGAGGTGCTAGCGGGAATTAGCTCAACTAGCATAATGCAACAGCCACGGTACATTTCAAGAGGAGTACAGTGACTTCAGAGCCCGAGATAGCGGTCTGTGGCTAACGACAATGCCCAGCCTTCCTCTGGCTCCGTGGGATTCGTTCATTGCCTTCTTCCCCCTGCTTGGCAGGCGACTTCGAGTGGCTGGTGCTAGCATGGCTCCTCTTGGACTTGGAATCGAGCAGAACTGAGTAAGTTATACATTTAATTTCGTTTTTGTTTGCTCAGTCCAGACAAAGGTACATTTATTTTAGGCCACACCACCCACAATCGTGCAAGACCTGCAATGGGGATGTTATCTTTTATACATTTAAATATTTTAGCTAAGTGCGTGTAAGAGTATGAAGAAATATTTTTGCTAATAAAAGAGGTTCATGTTCAGTTTACAAATGGTATTTGTATGAGTTGATTTGAAGTGGATTGTAGATAAATTAAGGTTAAAATATTGTATCAGGTGTTTTTAATGTAAAGTGAATATAGGAAGACAGCATTTAAGAATTTACATATCTACCTTTAAGAAAGTAATATACTGAGTCAGTAAAGGATACAATAAGTGGGTTAAAAAGGACCTCGGGTAAACATAGATAAGACAAAAAATTAAAGTCATTTGGACTTTAATTTACCATTTTAAAAGTTGTACTGTAAACAAAAAAACTAAATACTTTAAAAATACTTTACAAAATGAGGTGACAAATTTTGGCTTGTGGAAAATAATTTCTTAAACAATAAACAAGGCCTTAAACGTGAAAATGATGAGGAATTGCAAAAAATAACTTTATACTCCAGAAAGTAAAGCTGTTACTCATTCAGTGATGCTGCTCACTGAACTCTGACACCCACAGTTGCTCAGAATGTTAGATCATAGCACCTCACAAGTTATTTACTTTTTTCCTCAGGAGCCATCTAATGGGATTAATGATTTACTGAAAAACATGAAGGATGAGGATATGTAGTGGCACATAGCTGAAAACAAATGTCTTTAATAATGTCATTTAGGATATTATTTCCTCTGTTTTACATGTGTGTTGATGGATTTTATAGAGAGCAGGGTCACCTCTTCACATCCATAAATACGTTTTAATTCATTTATTATAGCCAAGTCATTTTGATGTGTGAATGGGCTGACTAAACTTCTTTTAAGGACTAATGGTTTGTTAGGACAGAAAGAAACATAGTGAGAACTACTTTTTTGAGGGTCATCACAAATGAAACTCCTTATGGCCCTTCCATGTCCCTGTGGGGATGCTTCAAACTGATGACTGACAGCAAAAGACATAAAGTAAGTGCCTGGCTGGTGGAGCGGGACAGGAGAACTCTTATGGAGTGCCGAATGTCACTGAGAGATGCAGACATTCCACTTCAAAATCTGTCAGCTCCTCTTGTCTTGTCAACACATCTGGTTTCTGATGAATAAGAAGAAGAAGAACAACAACTTCACCTTCACCTGCTCAGTCCAGAAGCAGGAGGGCAGATGAGCTGAACCAGTGTGTTTTGCTGCTGTTCACAGCCATGACGGAGGTCACAATGGAGACAATATATGAAATGTTTGAATCGCTTAAAGAAAACAAGGAAGAAAAGAGGAGATTTGGGTCTTTTGAATACCAAAGAAGACACCACCACTATTTTCAAATCATGCATAATACAGTAGGAATATAAGAACTAGTACAGGAGGAAAACACAGTACAGGAGAATTTCATCACTTCAGAGAGAATAACATATTCTCTCTATTCACAGCCTAAACTGAATAATGATTCCACCAAATCAGAGGAAACAAACAGTGAGCTCACTGTGCATGAGGACTCTTGATCAGCCCTGCAGCTGTTTTGACTGCTCGTTCCCCTGAGCAGCTCTACTGCTGTTACAGGACTTCCATCAAGGTTAACTGAGTCCCTGTGGTCCCTTATTTGGTTTTCAAATGTTAGACGGGAGTCAGCGAAGAGTAGAAAAAATGCAGAGAACTGCTAAAATTCTTTCAAAACTGAATACATTTAATCTTTTTTTTAGTGTTTTAGCTGGCATGTTTTAAGTCAGTGTGGCTTGTAATGTGCACATACAGTATATGGAGACAGTTATTCTCTTGAATAATTCTTGAGAAATGTCAGAGATTTTTATACTGGCATTCTGGTTGTCTGCTGCTCATGGAATGCAGACACCATCCATCAGATCCAGACATTTACAAACTCATCCTTTAAATAGGGAACATTATTTCATAGACCAAACTACAACTGTACATAGTACCAATTAATTTTTCTGGCAGTAGGTTTGGCTGATAAAAAGTGTTCAAAAGCATTCAATTGTGAATTAACATATATGTGTATAGATTTCAACATAATAGACATTAAACATATATGAAAGAATCTATTTTATTTCAACAGTTATTTCGATGTTAAGATTTATCATTTCCATTAACATTGCAGTACTTCCAATGTCCACAAGATGGCAGCATGTTTATTCACTATGGAGCTTACTTGGTAAAACTAAAGAAAAATGCTTCCTTGCTGTCTCTGGTCTTTAGTTCCTTTCCAACTTTCTCGCCATCTATTTTCCATTTTGAGAACACAATACTACACCTTTGTCACTTTGTTGACTATTTATTTAGGATTAGAAACATGAAAAAACATTGA
The DNA here is from genome assembly GCA_014773175.1 of Lucifuga dentata. Taxonomy (NCBI): domain Eukaryota; kingdom Metazoa; phylum Chordata; class Actinopteri; order Ophidiiformes; family Bythitidae; genus Lucifuga; species Lucifuga dentata. Next base: position 47,049 of record VXCM01001706.1, read on the forward strand.
AAAAGCCTGTGAAAACATGAGATAATATTGTACAGCAAATATCAAAAGATTTATAAACCACTGACAACACTAAAGGTAATGCAATAAATCTGTGTGAAAACTTTATGAACAATATCCTCAGTAGTTGTTGACGTTGCACTGTAATAGGAAATGTAGTGGTTTGTGCTTATATGAGCAGTCACCTGAGCTTGAAGCGTTTTTATTTACATGAAGGTGTGTGTGTGTGTCTGCAGTGACTACAGAGTGTTTTATGTGTGCATTTTGCATTTGTGCAGATTGTCCTTGGTGGTTGTCGTAGTTTTAACTTTCTGTCTGCATGAGATGTGGAAGGCAGGGGGAAATTATGGATGGATGGATGATCAGCAACACTAAGAAAATTGTTAGTCATGAACACTGGATACATTAGAGTCTTGACAGATGTTGGGGTGATGCCTGGAGGCCCTGGTTCCTGGTTAGGAAAGCGGAGGCAGGGAGCGGGTGCTGACAGGACTGTACTTCACCCTGGAGGGTGATGGAGACGGCTGGGTGAGATGAGGGGAAGAGGGGGATGGGCGGATGTGCCCATCCTGGTACTCTTTTCCAGTAGCAGCTCGTTCTGAGCCAGGAGCCTGTGACCGACCCCTGGGCCTCCGCAGCTGAGGCGGTGTAGAGGAGGAGGGATGATATTGGTACTGGGAGGATGGATGGAAGGTGGGGGAGGAATAGCACCCAAGTTGACAGTTGCGACCGGGAGATGGGTGGCGGCCAGGTGAGGGGTGGCGGCCAGGTGAGGGGTGACGGCCAGGTGAGGGGTGGCGGCCAGGTGAGGGGTGGCGGCCAGGTGAGGGCTGTCTCCCAGACTGGGATTCACAGTTAACAGGAGGGTGCTCTTGAATGCATTTGGGAGATCTGGGGGATTTAGGCACCTTGGGAGATTTGGGCGTTTTGGGTTTTTTGGGTGACTTGGGCGATTTGGGTTTGGGATGAGAGAAGTAAGAGTTAGAGGTGTGAGTGGGAGGGGCTTTGCAGGGAGAGGCGGGGTTTCCATTGTTGCCAAGTTTGTAGAGGAAGACGTCATACTGAAGGGGAGGGCTGGTCTCTGAGTGGAGCTTGGCCTCTTTGGGAAGGAGAACCTCCAGGCCAATAGTGACTCCATCCTGATGTAGAAGTGATGGTCATAGAGGCACATATGATGACATACGGATATAAAGAAAGAAAGATAAAACAAATAACAGTACAGAACATCAAAAGAAACACATTTGAGAACCAAATAATGTTACAGACAATTAGTAAAGGGGAGATATGGAATAAAACATGATGATGATGATGCACAAATTTGAACATATTTAAAATGTGATCAATAAAGATTAAATGTTAAGATGGAAATGTTTCCACAAAGAGATTATGTGAGGTTGATATAATACAAAAAGGAACAATTTCAGCATTGACTTCGATTTCAAGCTTGTCTGGTGGTTTCTCATCAGAGTGGAGAGCTGTCCTTGGTGCTGAATAGCAAACCAGTCAACATTGTTTGTGTGTGTGTGTGTGTGTGTGTGTGAGAGCAAGCTACTGTGGCACAAAAGCAGGGTCAGCCGTACATTCAGTTATTATTAGTATCAGAGCAGTAGTTAGCTTCATGAGCAGACATGCCGAGAAAGATAGAGAGCGGGGGGAGTATAGCACATAGAAACACACAGGAACAAGCTGGATAAAATTAAAAAGATTTATTCCAACAACTGTCAACTATAATTCTGCATGTACCCAAAAAAGTACAAAAGAACCTCAAGTACATCAAAGTATTAGAAATCACATTGAAACAAGACACAGCGTGTGTAATATATGTATATATATAGCCATATATCAATCCGAGCAATACTTTGACCTCATGTAATCTAGACATATCCACTTAATTTCAAATATGAATATTTCGCAAATACATATTCACTTAATTTCCACGTATTGCTTTTGCAAACATTATGTTTTCAGACACTTTTCATTGATAACATCAACGCATGCGGGCAGAGAGAGTAAGACGGGGCAGACTGAGGTTAATGGAGGGTTTGGGGTGATACAGAGGAGACAATGTGAGGGTGTGAGTTCATTGACCAAAGGCCAAGGCAGGGCATCAGTAGAGAGGAAAGTCATTAGTTGGTCCAAGCCAGAGATTTTAGTCCAGTGTAAGAAGCGTACAGAGAAAAGTGAGGAAGTAGAAGTGCCACTATGTGGTCAGAGGTGGAATGGCGACCTTGTGTGGAACGAAATATTGTGCTTCTCAAGTTGCATCCTAAAAATCATGTAGTACACTTCTTTTGACATTAGGCCTGATTAGATTTAAAATACAGTATGCACTTTACATGTAAAAGGATGTTAGCTTAAAAAAGTTATTTCTGTGTGTGCAGTCAATATTTTGGTCTGATTCTCTAGCAGCACACAATGAGAGATGGTGTTATTATACCACGTTGTTCTGGAGCAAGGTTACCTCAGAGTTTTCCTCTGTGTTGTTAGGGTTGTGCCCGTGGTCGTGCTCCTCAGAGGTCGGGCTTTTGTTCTCGTGTTTCGGTGAATGAGAGTTGAGGATGTTCATCGACTCCTCTTCCTTGGGGTGCGGGGACTTCGCCGGTTCCTCCTGCTTCTGAGGCTCATCCTGCAGGGAGAGTTAGCTCAACTTAAGGTAATGTAGCTTACACGTACATAAATACATTCATACACACAGTAGGACACATAGGATACAAGGATACAACGCTGTAAGTCAATGTTCTGAAACACTAAATAGCATCAACTTCTTGCGTGGTTGTGACTTAAAAGCATAAATGCATTTGTAGGAGTCCATCAGGCTGGCATGAAGACAAGTGTCTTTCTCACTCACAAAACAGTCTTTTCAAATGATATCTGTTCACGCTGTGCACTTTAAGTTGTTTGGAAGTAAGTGAGGGAGAATTTCTTGACGGCAAAATCACCTAACCACTGGTTCTCAAACCTCGTGGGCCACAGCACTGCATATTTTTCATCTCTCTCTGTAACAGTGTGTGTGTGTGTGTGTTTTCTGTGAGCAAGCTACTGTGGCATAGCCCTGATTAGTTAAATCAGGTGTGCATAGTGAGTCAAGATCTGGGAAGCATCAACCCTTGATCAAATGCACACACTTGAATTAACTGAGGTGTATGTATAGCAGGGTAAGTTGGTAAATATGCAATGCTGTGGGTACCAAAAACCATTACTGAGAGCCCTGACCTACACAAAGCCAAAGGTAATAATGGTGTCAAACTGAGACGTTGGCCTGGTTTCAATATTTAAATTTAATGCTAATAGAAAAGTTTCTATCTTTTAATTAAAATTTTAACTTCAGGTTTACCTTCTCTATGTAATTAAAGATTGATCAATGCAGAAATAATGTGTTCAGTGGGCTTCCCCCACGAGAGGTCATTATTTTTTTTTTTTGCTGTGACTGGTCACTATATGATACTTAAACTGCATACCCCTGTCTATTCAACCAATCACATCCCATCATCATCCTTCCAAAGCCACCAATTGGAACCCTGACATTAAAAAAAAAAAAAAACATGAGGCATGTCAGGACATCTACTTGTGGAGCTTTTAGCCTCTAGCCCTGACATTTAGAGAATCAAGAGCACAGAAACCTATCTTTAACCAATGCAGAGTGGCTTTACTGACCTGTTACATGCCAGCGGAGCTCTGGTACGTGTCACAGTTTATTCAAATCACGATTTTATTCAAATCACAGTTTGCTTTTCCCAGGCAAATATACTGTAACTTTGCAGAAGATGATGGTGGCTATGGATAATTGAATCTAGGCATAACTTATTATCTTGAAAAGCACTTTGCACATTTCTAATGCCATCAGTCCATGTCTGTTTGTGTGCATCTTTGTTAAATGCACTGAATGTATGTATGTGAGAGTGTGTATGAATATACATATATTGTATGTACTTTTGCTAGTTGGTAAATGTAGTACAAACCATCTATTGATTACTGTGTCACAGACGTGAAGGTCATGGGCACAGCAGACAGCAAGTAGAGCACCATCGATCAGTCCGACTAACTATTGCTGGACTACATTAGCTAAACTCCCTTTACTATCAGAGACACTAAGCTGACAATCAAATGTAACATCAGTGAAGATAGTGGCATTGTTCAGTTAATATCTAGCTACATCTGCCTCCATTACAAGATTCTTCCTTTGTTATTCAGACAATTTGACAGTTTAACCAACCAATCATATCTCAGTAACCCAGAGAGCCACCATGAATAAAGGCTAAACATCTGCAGATGCATGTCGTGCACCTTCACTGAACCACACATAAAATTATTAATGCACAGATGCATAAATACTTATTCATGTACACACAGATACACAAGTATGCTGCTATTGAAGGCACTTTGCCTAACATGCACAGACCTTGGAGGAAAAATAAGGAGTGAGGGGAAATCTGCAGCAAGAGGACCTAAAATGGCTGAGCAGAGCAGCAAGGCAATTAAACCAAAATGGAGGCTGATTTTTCCCCATTGAACTCATCTGGAGGCTGGGAAGGCATAGGTAGGACAGGAAGCATATGTGAGAACTTGCTAGTTGCTCACACCTTAGTGACTGCATAGTGCCTCTGATATTATGCTTACAGGAAGCCAGAATGCAGGAGGTGATTAATCATTTCACTTACAGTGCAAGTGGAATACAGATTCAAGATCAGGCTCAGGAGAAACAGAATGGTGCATTGGGTAAGTTTAAAGAAAAGCCAGGTAGGGCAGCTGATGCAGGTGATAAATATTTTCGCTCTGCTTACCTGAAAATGGTTATAAGGGTTTCTGGGTTTATATTCCCAAGTATAGCTGGCTGCAGATGGCTTCTGAAGGAATGAGTGAGTGTGGAAAGAATTAAGCACACCTGTATACACAAGTGTGGGTGGAAATTCTTGATCTCACTTGACATTTGGGTTGTAACCCTCCATGAATCACTACGGATGGACTGGCATGCATACAGTCAGAAAGACAAACCGACATAGAAGGTGATCTAACTACTCAAACTGATATGAGGAAACAGGACAGAACGTAATGTACAGAGAGGGAAACAGGTGGAGGTATGTTAAAGAAAAAGAGGTAGATGACTAAAAGGAGAGAGAAAGGAAAGTAAATGAGGAGAGGTGGGGCATACCTGACAGATAATGTTGTCATAGTACGCCAGGTTGTGAGAGTGAGCTTGGGGAGCAGGCGGGGGCGTGTCACACAATTTCCTTACGTTTGGCTGAGAGCCGTCAGCCGTCGTAGAAACCGAGAGGCCGTCTGTTTGTGGCTCGCTTCTCTGTGGGAGGTACTTACTGCAGGAGGGCAAAAAGAGAGATGTGTGTGATAAATATTTGTTTATTATTTGGACACAAGGTTAGAGACTGTCATATGGGAAAAGCTGGAAAATAGCACAGTAGATCAACACACATACACACACACACACACACACACACCTGCGTTTGCGGAGGCATTTGTTCTCATTCTTGAGTCGGTGCAGCCTCTTGGCAAAGAATACGATAATCATGAAAAGGAGGAGAAGCACCAGCATGGTCATGGCCACCACCACACATATCACCTGGAACTGTGTAACGGCCCAATCACAACGCATGCCTTTGTTCCAGATGTAGTCCTGCACATTGCACCTGGATACAAAAGAGGGAGGGAAAGAGAAATTAAAAAGAAAGACAAAGATTAATTATAGATGAAGGATCTGACATTTAATGACACAATAAACATTAACTCTTCTATTATCCCAACACTGCTGTTCATAAAGAGGAAAGCCATTAACTTTAGTACTGTATGAGCCCACAGCACCAGTGTATTTATCAGATTTTATAGCTACAATATGTTAGCCAGAGTGGAGTGTGAAATGGTAATCAGAGGGGACAACACGGTGTCCTGCGTGTCCAGCAACACACGGATTCACCCTGCAGCCTAACCCTTAATGAGATCAAAGGATCAGCATGTCTGTGTGCGAGTGCGCACTTGACTTCTTTTCCATATTCCGTTCTCTTTCCCTGCAGTTGGTTGAGTACTAGAATGCTTACACACATCCCAGTATGGGTGTGTGTGTGTGTGTGTGTGTGTGTGTGTGTGTGTGTGTGTGTGTGTTTGTGTGTATGTGTGTACATATGTGTGGATTCTGTTACACAGCAGGTATGACAAGATAAGCAACAGTTCACTTCCAAGCTTACAGTGAGGGTGCAGGACAGGACAGATGGTGCTATTGCTCAGTGTATGCGCAGTGTGTGTGTGTTTGTGTGTTTATGCGTAAGTAAATATGTCCCTCACTGACCATACCATATTGTCATCTTATACTGTATATATGTGTTACATCTGTGTTCAGCAGTCTAGCAAGTAGCAACACACACACACCCCACACACATATGCAGACACACACACACACACATTGCCCCCCCGCCTCCAAAACTGCATTAATTCCTCAGTGCTGTGAAGTTTCGTGACACGTTCATCACCTTTTTGTCTTTGTGTGTGTTTTCACAATGTGTATGGTGTGGATTACACTCTGCCAACATCCAAGCATCCATTCACACTCCTCACACACATCTTGTCCATGCACGTGTACAAGATTTCCTTTAAAAAATTTCTTCCTTTTCCTTTATAAAATCCATGCAGTGAAGTTAAAAAGTGTAATTAGAACTTCCAATTTAGCCTCAGACAACCAATCAGAAAGTACAGTTTAACCAGTACATTGAGAGGGGTGTATGTGTGCGTGGGTGTGGCTCACCTGCAGAAGGCTCCTATTCCTGCCACCACAGTGCACACTCCTCCATTGAAGCAATAATTGGGATCCATCTTACACTGGGACACACACTCCCCAGTCCCAGAGCGCACAAAGCCCAGCCTGCAGCCATCAGTCCCCACAGCAACACCTAACCCTACCCCCTGACCCCTCTTTAGCCCTGGCATGGACGGAACAGGTAAGGGAGGACGGCTATCAAGATTAGGCCTCACGTTGTTGGGGAGAGCTGGAGAACCAGCGAGGAGTGGATTCTCATCCTCCATGTTAGATGGGGGAGAAGGGGTGGGATCGGGTTCTGGAGTCGAATCTAATGCTGAGAGATCGCTGTCAGGTGACAGGTAGTCGTAAAAATCGGAGAGCGTCCATGCAGTAGGGTCTCCCCCCTTCTGCTGCTGGGGCTTCGGAACTTTGGGCCAATCCAAACCAACATCGGAGGGTATGGTGTCTGGCGCGGGGCTGTGGAACTCCACGGTGATGACGTCATCAGAAAAGGGGTTGCCGGGCTGATCTGGACCCGCCCCTCCGGCAGTGAGCTCCTCCCCCACTGGCTGGTCCTCCACTGCGAAGTCCAGGTGGGTGTGTTTATGAGACTGGTGATGCTTGACGGTGCTGAGCGGAAATCCCGCCCCGAGCCCGATCCCTGCCTTAATCAGGTGGTCTCTCTCTGCTGAGTCATCGCTGAGGACCATCCTGGTGTTCAAGGCCTCCTTGTTAACGGATGATTGGTTGTAGTGGTGATGACGCCTGACCAGCGAATGCCTCCCTGTCAATCACACACAAGGATGCAGCCATGAGTAAAGGGACAAATTAGCTGTCAGCTAACCCCAAAATGCTACTGGACACATTTTGTATTTGAGCTAGTCCCAAAGCGTTGACTCTGTTTTGTTAGATGAATTCTTTGACTCGAGGATAAAACATGTATCATTTAGATGACTCCCTACAGTATTCTGCAGAAAGGTCTGAAGGCTGTACCATGCTCATTTTCCTACAATACATATGTCATAATATCCTTCTTTCTTAATTTAACCAGATTTGACAATGGCAGCACATTTTAAAAAGCTGTGACATGAAACTCCAAAACTGGTTTTCATGAAAATGATGTCTCAGCAAAAGTCACTCTGGGTGACTATGGCAAACTGAGAGATTTATTTATTTTTTTAAAAAATCAGAGCAAGAGCTGGAGGCGTTGCTGTAGTCACACTGAGACTATGTGGAATTTGGCACAGTAACTACTGTGCTCTTTTTAATGAGGCTGACTATCAAAGGCTGAGGATTAGATTAAGATTTGGAGCTATAGGTTGTTTGAGGCTGACCAGCCAGGCCAGGTTAATAAGAAAGGAAAAAGAGGGAGAAAGACAGAAAAGCCTACTTATAAATAGAGAAAGAAAGATACAGTTGTAGATTTTTTTTCTTCTTGTGCTAATGGTAATATTCCCAGAGTTGACTGATATTTATTATTTTTTTTCCATTGGCCTCGTACATCTGCACAAATGGCCAAATTAGACCAAATACTTGGCGTGGCAGCCTCTCTCCCACTGCCACCCTGAATTCACCATGTCCAATGAGATCACTTCTTTTGGTGTCTGGCACTTCATTCAGAGCTAATACAAAAACCATCTGAACGTGCCTGGAGTCGTGAAGACTAGCGGAGACTGAGGAACCATGAGATTCACCTCACACACACACACACATGCTGCTGTTGCCATGGTGAGATGTAAAGAGGTGCCATGTTGAAAGGAAGACTGGAGCGCCAGAGTTGCAGGGGAAACAGAGAATCCAGTGTTCTCTCTCTCTCTCTCTCTCTCTCTCTCCCTCCCTCTCTCCTTTTCTCTCACCCTGTCTCGCTTTCTCTCTTGTTTCCAATAAATCACCCAGCCAGTCAGTAGTTTTAACATGTCAATTCCATCTCTGTGAAAACTGAGGTGGAATGGATCACATTATGCGAACAACACATAACATGCTTCATCAATTTAAAACTGATTACACGCGAGTTAAGATTGATTTGATTTAAAGGTTCAATCCGGCAATTTCTTCGCCATTTATAGTTAGATGCTGCATTAGTCTTCAATTTAATTTCCAAGTGGTTTGATTTGTGGGTTTAACTTGCATTCAGCATTTCACCTCTGGCATCTCACCGAGTGTGTCACCATGGTAACAACAAATTGGGATTAAGGGTGGGTATTCTGCTTGCTGTTGATGTTGAGAGACACATCTAGTCCTGTAACCTGTCTGCAGGCACTTATATGTGCAATATGTGTGTAAGAACAACATCAACAAGTAATTGAACTTCTTGTGTGTGTGTGAGTTTGTGTGTATGTATGCATCAAAGAGACACAGGGAGAGGGTGAGCTTATGTAAGGTGACATATCATAGCTTTCTGGGGCTGCAAGGCAGATGGACCTCACAGTATGCGCTCTCTCAAACAGCAAGTGGAAACATGCATGCACACACACACATCATGGTACATAGTCTGGATTCCTTCATATTGCTTTCCATAGCAATCAAGGAAAATATGTTTTCTTTTATATTTGTGTGTATATAGCATGCAGCTGTGCATGTTCTAGCTCATGAATGTGTATGCATGTGCCTCTGTCTGTCACACACAGAATTTTCAAGCTGTGCTCCTTCACACCTATGCTGCATCTGCTTAACTGTGTGAACATGATCATAAGCCTGTATGAGCTAATAGATGTCAAACCTTATGCAGAATGAGGTCATAAGTACTACGATGCACTCTATGTACAGGAACATTATGGTGATATTAATGTAGTACTTTGCATGCCCTTTACCTTTTGATTTAGCACACCGTGTACTTTTTGGGGACACAAGATAAAACAACTCATCAGACACCTCTTCATAACGTTCTTTGGCTAGATGACCAGTGAAATGATAAGAAACAATATATTTTTCGCAGCCACGTGGTCTCCTGTACAGAATTGTACAGATTTCCAGTTTAAGCATCAGTGGCAGGACGCCAGGCACACATTTACCGGTCAATATGTCACAGTATTAACGCCTGGTTACACATTGAGGGCGTTATGCTGGGGGGGGTGTAACAGTCTAAGCGCGTGCCCATGTGAACCCTGGCGACCCTCCGCGTGCACGAGCCACCCTGTTGCTGGGTAGCGGGAGCTCTCATCCCTATTCTCTGTATTTCCAACATTTCTTATTGCCTCCCCTGCTATTTGACGCGTTCGTGTGACAGACACTTCAGATACTGGATCCGGTCAGATTTTCGTTCCCACAGGGTTTCCTGCCTGCCTGCATGTCTCTAGGGATGGAGAGATAATGAGAGGGCGAAGGGGGACCATTATAACGGGCTCGGTTGTCTCGGGCTTCCCCTGAATATGTGGAGGAATTCAGTTCTTTCAGCGCCGTGAATGGGCCTCCTGTAGCCTGGCCATGGTGCGCCTAATCCCACCTTTGTCTGTGCCACGCACCGCCACGGCGCGTCGCAGCTGCACTACTGAGCTGTCAAATTTCTCTGATCATCTGCAGACTTATGTCTTCTTTATACAGAACATTCATAACATTTCATATCTTTGAATCAAATGGGTATTGATTGGACTGAGAATTTTCCCCACACGCTCGGCTTTTTCCCCCCACTGTTGCCTCTGAATGAACATGAACTGGATTATCTGGCCCACGATCACAGTGGCACGAGTGTCATCAGTGATCAATACAGCAGCTCCCATCTTAACAGAGAGAAAATTAGATTATATTGTTCAGTCTGTCATCACATTTAGCATGTGAGTTAATATTGGCAATCCTTTGAATGCAAATTGCTTAAAAACTGCCTAATGAGATTATTATCCATGCCAAAATGCAATCAGTGCCAAAATGCATAATTTTTTAATGTCCTGTAGTCTATCAGTAGTCTCCAAAGAGTAAAGGTGCAAACAATCATAAGATCATAAAAGACCATTAAAGATAATCAATTCTTCATGCTCCACTGCTTCATGCTTCATGCCGCATACATGAACAACTGCATTGTCATGTTTTTTCATGTTCCACATCAAAGCCATGCCTATTCAGGTGTGATTTGGTTTTCGCACACGCACGCAAAGGCGACCAAGCAAGCACGCAAATACACACAGACACACGCACAGGGTGGGACTCCGGTAGTGCAAGGGACTTACCGTGAGCAGACAGGGGGACGAGGACCATTGAGATGGTCAGTATCACCTGCCAGATCCCCAACCGACGGTCTCCAAGCGCCATACCGCACAGGCTCGATCCCTCTGACGCGNACCTGCCAGATCCCCAACCGACGGTCTCCAAGCGCCATACCGCACAGGCTCGATCCCTCTGACGCGCTGATGCAAACTCTGAGCAGATGCCTTCTCTCGGCGGCGGAGAGCAGCTTTGGGGGGAGAGGTTGGCGATAATCCAAACGGTGGATCCTCCAAAGTTCAGATGTTGCTCTTTTTCGCCATGTCCCCGTTATCCTCCTAAACGCGTGTGCTCCTGTAGCGCTGCTGCGTGTCTCTGAACCGTTCAAGTCTTCGGGTTCGGTTCCATTATAACCTCTCCTCCACACCTTTTGTGCGCGCGCGTCTGCGCTTTTGGTCCTCGAGGAGTTGTAGTAGTAATGCGCGCGGCCGTCAGAGGGTCTGCAGACGGGATTTTAATGAAGCGGTTTTGTTCCTGTCTGCCTGCACGAGCGATCCGGTGCCTTTGGTGAAAGAAATGGGAGGCACGGTACGGGGCGCGCGCACAGTGCGTGTTGAGTGTCAAAGTGCCACACGTGCACACTCGCGAGTGTCTTTCCGCACTAAATGGGTGCCAGTGTCCAGTCTGTGTAGAATGAAGCTGAGTGGGGAAATAATGTGTGTGAAGTATGAGGGTCTCTCTCTCTCTCTCTCTCTCTCTCTCTCTCTCTCTCTCTCTCTCTNGTGTGTGTGTGTGTGTGTGTGTGTGTGTGTGTGTGTGTGTGTGTGTGTGTGTGGTCAGTGGGTAATCCTCTTTACTATACAGTGATATAGCTTCTAGACAATGGCATCTGCTGTATAATTCCCCCCTCATTCCACAATCCCACCCTTGATATTACAATTTCTGCAAAAATACAAAGTCTATTATTTTTCTTCTCTGCCCCACCCACAAAATCCTTGCAACACTCACACACGCACACACACAGTCTCCATTACTGTCTCACAGCTGACAAAATGCCTACAGAGGGCTGACTTTCTTCCACTCCCCGCCAAAATGAGATTATGTCAAATACATTATGAAATAATTAAGAACAAATGCTCAATTCCCGTTGAACAAATTGCAGTTTCACTAGTTACTCAGTGAATTGAGCGTGGATTGATCCTGCCCCCTGCTGTTCTCCATCAATTAACCACTGGAATACACCCCAACCTAATACTGACCATAATTCAAATCCCTACTCTGAGCAAGACAGGAGTGGGGTTTTTTTTATTTATGAGGAGGAGATGACAGAGCGAGGGAGGAAAGAAAGACCGTAGAGAGAGAGTGTGTTGTGTGTGTATATGTGATGGGCAGATATGGTAGTGCTGAAGAGATGGAGCTAGAGAGTGTTAGAGATAAAGAGAAAAATGTTCACTGCTGCATGCTGCCAAACAGAGCAGAACGAAATTGCTATTGCTTCCGCACCCCCCACACACACACACGCATATCTTCCATGACAAATAAATATACACACAATCATATCCACATGTATCCCATGCAGCATCGCTGAACCTCGACTCCTGTAATAGTAACTGAATTATGGCATTGGGTTTCAGAAAGAAACAGTTTTCTTGTGCAGGATGAACAGATGGATCTGACTGAGACCCAGAATGGAAGAAAAGCTCACCTTAGCACACGCCAAGCTGTGTGTGTGTGTGTGTGTGTGTGTGTGTGTGTGTGTGTGTGTGTGTGTGTTGTGCTCAGGCCACGTAGGTTTTTCCATCCTGTTCCTGTGTCTAACAGTGAGCGGTGGACAGGATGTCCAAATCTCCTCCAGTGCAGACTCCATGTGTGTTTGTGACTCTGTGTGTATGTGTGTGTTGGTGTGTATGTCCAGTGTTGCAACATCAACCCTAAGGAGAGGAAGAATACTACTTATTAAACCACATCCAGAGCCACATATGTTACAATATATATTCTAATAACAGTGGGGATGTGACAACGTGGGAACATAAAAAGGCTGCAAAATTATCTCTTCCACATAAACCCCAACCTTTAATCCCATTCCTTCCTCCTCTGCTGTCTTTAATTTTCTATTGTCTTGAAAGTAAAAACTTTCTACTGTACATTTCTCTTCACATAGTTGCATTTCCCACTAGTATGCGTCTCCAACTATACACAATTTTCACAAGAAAGTAGTTATTTAAATGCCAAATGTGTAAAGTGTGGGATTGTGAATGGATTAGTTACTTAATTCTACAACCATCATGATATGTTAATATTCCACTTATTGTCAATTTGTACAGCAGGATTAGACTTAAATCCCTACAAGGGGGATGCTGTGAGGCAATAGTTCATTCAGCAGATCAAACTAGAGTTTAATTAATTAAAAATGAAAAATCAGATACCATTTGATTTTGCTCTGGAGGTATTGATCCAAATTATGGTGAATTCTTTGCAGATTTTCTCATGAGAAAACTTCAGAACAAATTGAACGCCATGAATTGGTGAATATATTCAAGATGATTAATGCCTTTGCATAATAATGTTTTCCATTGTGAATGACTACATCATGAAACATAAAATGTAATATATTGAAATCTGAGTATTAACTATTGCGTGTTGTATACTTTAAAGCATTCAGATTTTAGCTTCTGTGCAGTTATTTAGAGTAAATTGTCACAAGAAATGGAGTTTTGTTATGTGATGCCAAAAGAGAAAACCTTGGAAACAGACATTTCTTTTTATGACATGTCACAGTAGTGATGAATGAGGAGAAGCTTTTGGAAAATCACTTTCCTTTGGAATTTTGGATTGTATACAAATTCCATTACTTGACTTGTGCAGGTTTGTAACAATAAGCACCACGAGGGGGCAGCACATAAATATAAACTTTAGTTTACTTCCCTAGTGCATTTACTTAGCTGTTAGAATATTCATTTTAAACTTTATAGTATAAAAAGTACTCAAACAATAGCCAATGATTAATAAACTGAGCACAAGATAGAAGTATCCTTGGAGGTATGGATTTATTAAGCATTAACAGAGTGAGAACGATAATCAAGCATCATTCTGCAGTCACGGGTGCAACTTGTTTCAGTTTTGAAATGACACTAGAGGTATTCAGGTCTGCATGCTTATCTGATTACTACCATGTTCTAATGACAAAAATAGCCATGTAATTATAACTATGAACTAAGGAACAAATTTCACTTATGTGGCTGTGACATATTTGCCCTTTTAGGTCTTTTATTATTTGTTTGTAATTTTAAAAAAATCAAGAAAATGCACTGTTGCATAAGTAATATAACCAATAAAAGTCACATTCCACATGCAAGATGTAATTACTTTTACTGCAACTTACTAAAACGGTAGTTTGCTTCTTCACTCCTTCATCAAATTTCAACACTCAACCCCTGAAATATCTTAGTTTTATGCACATTTTGAATAAGGTATTTAACAATCTAATAAAATTCTCTGACTGCTCTGGATAGAGTTAACCTGGCTTCAACAGTAGAGATTAAAGGCCTATGCCGGTGATTTTGAACCCAACAAATACTGCCCGCATACACATTGTTACAGCTAATCATTTTTGCAACACATAAAACCATAATCTAGTTTTTTATGATATTTTGCCAAATGTTGAGATGATTCACCAACCTTAAAATTCAATGTTTCGCCTGTTTACATTTACATATGATTGTAGAAGGGAGAGTTATTTAAAATTAAGCCGCTTTCTCCTGGAACAATATTTCCTAGCAGAGAAATCACCAGGATGCTTCTTTAATATACAGACAACAGTTGTCCTTTACAAATGGCAAGTGCTCAGCTATAATGGAGAACTGAGATTTTTACTTTGAAAAGCACCTTTCCTGTAACTGTGGGAGTGGTAGGTGTTTCTCCTGAATAATCCCTGCCTAGAATTGCTCATCTGGTTTATAACTGAAAACTAATAACCCTGTGAGAACAAAGCAGAATAATCAGAAATATTATATATAGCAGTATGAAACAGGCCCATTGGTAAATATACTTTGAGTTGAATCATGTAGTCATGGTATATTTTATAATTTTGACTTTTTGGAGTTGTGGTGAAGTCAAAGTAAAATTTTCATGCAAAAATAGACAAGTGAACAGAACTTTTTAACTGAAAAATTGATTTAGGGAAACCTTGGATATTGGTTTAATTATTGGATTCCTTCTGGTTATTCCAGAAATTAGAAGGAAAAAAAAACCAAAAAAAAAGATGGTCACTAGATGAAATCCTAAAAAGAAAACAACTGAAAAATTGCTGGCATTTTGAGTGCTTTATTAAATAGACTAATGATGAGGTGGTATGTCACAGAAAATACCATATGTAATTTGCCTTTAGAAATCTTCAGTCTTGAATAAATAAATGTTTGTGGGTTGATGAGATGAATGAAGCTACTTTACATCTAACATGTTGTACCATCTCTGTATAGCCTCCACATTCTCAAAGGGGCAAAGAAAAAAAAATAGTCAAACCTATGAAGTGAAAACAGATTACACTAAAAAAGATGAAGCAGAAGTTAGTTTCATATAAACAGCTTTAATGGGCTGAGAACAACAGCAGAATTCTCAACTCAACAAATATTTCACAGATACAAGACGGGCTGAGCCACTGACTAAATCCAGAACAAATGTGTTTGTGCTTGTGTGGTTTTCACTCTATGAACACAGGACGGTATGCTAATCCATAGTCACATTTTAGGTATAAACAGTTGTTCATGAACATCTATGCAGATTGTAACTTTTTTTGGGGTTGAAATTTTGTACAGGAGGAAGGAGACTACAAAGGAGATTGGCGTGTGTGTGTATGTGTGTGTATCTTGTTTTCTGGCCAGTTCAGTTGTGGCTGGATGCTGGAGGACCTGGCTGGGTTGCTGCTACCCCATCAGGCTGAGAGGACGGATCTGAAATAGTGACAGAAGATATTAAAAAAGACATTAGGCATACTTAGAATCAGATTATTCTCAAAATAGCAGAGGATGCTTTTTCAGATATGATGCTGTGACTGAAAAGCAGTTAAACCTATGACAATACACTCACACATGCCATTGGGAGCGCCAGTGTGTCGAGACGCCATCGTCTGGGAATTTCCCCCACCAGGCATCATCCGACTGGGCAGAGACTGGCCTAAGGAAGGGAGCAACAACAAAATGTGAAGATAGGACTTCAAATGTTAAGGTTATACTCATTTGTGTGTGTGTGTGTTCAGACCTGAGTGCTGCATTGTGTACCCAGCCTGTTCCTGCTGCTCCCTCTGCTGGCGAACCTTCATCTCTACTTGTTTTAGCTGCTCAGTGTGGAAAGTCTGTCGCTCTGACAGCAGCTGCTGCCGCTGCTGTTCCAACTGCAAACACACACACACACACACACAAGACATCAAACGTGTAAAGAACTCGCCACTGCTGCTTCTTTTAGATTTTATGTTTTAGGGATTTTTTTTTTCTCAACAATCTTTTTATTTAAATTTTAGCAGAGCAGGGCACATAAAATACAGGTACACAATGCACAAAATGAATATAATGCTCTCAAAGTATTTTACACAAATAAAACAAAAGTCACAACACAACCNCCCAACCCCCCATCCCTGCTGGTGATCCATATTCATGGGATAGCAGGCTGTCACAGTGTATACAGTATGTTTAGAACTATGTCACTATTACCAGGTTTAAAATAAAGTAATATAAAATAATAAAGCTGACCCAGAGGGACAATCAAAGCTCTGCTAGTCAAGAGTTTGTAAGAAAATAGACTTTCATCATAGCTGTGTTTTCTGAAAATATTTCAAGAAAGGACCCCATATTTTCAAGAATTTTCTATCTGAATCGGAAAGCGAGTATCTGATCTTCTCAAGGTTTAGACAGGGCATAATTCCTTCCAACCACTGAGTGTGTGTGGGTGGGGCAGTGTCTCTCCATCTCAGCAAGACTGCACGTCTGGCCACGTTTTAGGGATTTAAGCGATTGTACAAGTTTCAGTGATGTAGGTTAGACGCTGTGTTCACTTACAGCCTCTTTCTCGCGGTCCATGATTGTTTCCAGCTCCTCAAAGTGCCTCAGCTTGATCTCAAGCTTCTTCATCTGTGTCTCCACCAGCAGAGCCACCAAGGATTTGATCTTCCTCTCTTCTACTGCGGCTAAGTGCTGTGAGGACAGGAGGATGAGTATCGGGAGATTGAGAGAGAGGAAATCAGGAGTGGTTTTAGGAAGGATGAGAGGTGAAGGAGGGACAGAGGAAACACCATAAATGTGAGAGTGTGACAAGTGCTCATTAGAGTTAAGAAACACAGAAAAAGAAAATAGGAGCGGAGGTGAAAATGATCTTATAGGACCGCTCACTACCTTTTTCAGATGATTAAATACGTAAAACATCAATATCATAATAAATACACACACTTTATACCACATTATGATTAATAGGATTTCCAAGATGGTGCCTGATTTAGTTGCTAGGCAACTTGTGACAACCTCTATTTAAAATGACACCCAATTCCTGCCCACAAATCCCCTGTGATTGCTCCCTTTGAAATGGGAGGGCGGGCTTTACCTTGGCCTTTGTGGCTGCTGAAGCCAGAGCAGATGCTGCTGCCGTGGCAACACTGCCCTCCACCAGGTCCTGCTCCATTATTCTCCTCTCATCCCCTTCTCCATCCCTCTGCCCTAAGCTATCGTCTTCATCTGTCCTTCCTGGATCCGAGAGAGAGGGCCCAAGTAAAATAAATGAGGCCTATAATGAGGTGGATTTTGCTAACACACACAAACACACATACAGGTACACACACCATCTCTCTCCTCTGCAAGTGCATTTTCAGCATTTTCTTTTTTGACCCTTTCTCCCTTCGCTTTTCCCCCGCTGGGTTCCACCTTGAGGCCATCTGCCCTGACAGGGACCTTGAAAAAAAATCATAAAACATACATGCACACACAGACATACACATACAGGAGGTAAGTGGTGATGTAGTTAGCAAACACAATGTCAAGCCAATGAAAATCTCTCTAAGATCTTGTTGGTGTATCACCTGATGGGAGGTGGAGTTAATGTCCATTTTTTCTGCATCCATTGATTCTGCAGAAGAGAGAGAATTAAGGCTAAATGACAGACAACATAAAGAGACTGATATGAGTACATGTATATTTATTTCAGTCTCACCTGTCTTTTCAGGCTGGTTGGAGGTTTTGCAGATTTTATCAACCGACTCCTCCTGCACTCGGGAAAACTCCTCTGAAGACAAAGATGGACTGTTAGTTCACACACATATGGCCATTTTTTCCCATTTTATATACCACCTCAGAATCTCATACACACTAACACTCACACTCTTCCCTCCATCCTCTTACCCAGTGCAGCTTTAGCTGCAGCTGATGCCACCCGTGGGTCCACTACGGATGCAAGGAAGGCCACTGTGCTCATGACGGGGTTCTCTGATTGGCTGAAAGGCACAGGCTGGTAGGCCAACGGGCCGAGGGAGGCTGAGGAATCTTCCAGGTAAGGGTCTTCTATTGGCAGACGCAGGAAGTGGAGGATACACTCATCCTGAGTTCTGGAACCCACATGCTCTGATACTTTGTTCCAGTCATCCCGATAGACTTCTAAGGCCTAAGAGAGATGGAGGAGAGAGAAAAAGAGGAAATAAAGCACAAATCGTATGAAAGAAACACAGGTTCAGTGCTTTCAAAACCTAACAGTAAAAAAGAAAATATAAGTTAAGTGAAGGGTGCGGTGTGAAAAAGACTTGAAGAAAAGCATCGCCATAAGTGTCATATGAAAAATGCAAAACATTGACTGCCTTACCTCTAATAACAAGAGTGTCTCTTGTTCTGTCCATTCCCTTCCTGCACTTGCTCCTTTACTCTGAGACAGAAGACATTCAGAATCAATACTTAATTCCAGAATGTGATAAAAGGGACAAGTAAAATTATATAAATGAAAAACACCTTTGGGTGTTTTTTGGCGTAGATGTCGGAGCGCAAGCCAAAGTTCTGGCAGTCTGAAGGTTTCTCTCTGCCCTTTTCTTGAAAATACAACATGTGTTGTGAGGCTGAAACCTGCAGGAATGAGAGCGATGGCGAGTTTATCAAGAGGTGTCACAAGAATAATCCTGCAACCTTCAAAACTATTCATGCTGTACTGCTAGATTGTGAATATGTGTGTGTGCTACCTGCAAGGGTTTGTGTTGTAGGGGGGCCAGCCCAGAGGACGTGTCAGCCAGTACATTGAAATGAGGGGTGGGCGGGGGTCCCATGGGGAGGGGTCTGCTCTCTGCATCTACCTGGTAGTTCACCAAACCCCACTGCTCCAACAACGCATGAACTCTGAATGCAAAGAAAGAATTATTCATTATGCATTCATTCAGCTGAAAAAATGGATGCAGAATTGGTATCTTAGTCCAGATAACATGCTGCAGTAACAAATAGGAGCTATTCTTAAACTGCAACATCCACTTTAAATTATCTGAAGATGCAAATTACCCCAAACTACACAATTTACAGGAAACACTGAACACACTTCTCAAACACATACGGTACCTCATGACGGCGCAGACGTCTCCAGTGAGGTTGCGTCTGCAGGACGTTGAGCTGAGGTATTCCTGCGGGTTGAGCCGGTATGTGTCAATCATGAAGTTTCGATACGCCAGGTATCTATGGGGTGAAACACAGATCATGATGTTAGCTATGGCATCTCCATCACTAGATAAATTAATGCTGATGTTTGTGTCTGCAGTACTCACATTTCTGGAGATTTAGATTTGTTCTTTCCATTGAAGAATTCAGGCAGTGCACGTTTCTCGATCGCGTGAATGCTGGAAAAGATGGAGACAGTCATTTGGCTTAAATGTAGGAATAGAATAGAAAGTTTGCTCGTGAGGAGTGTGTGGATGTTTGTGTGGTTTTTTTTTTTACCTGTTGTAATTGAACCAGGATGTGTAACTTGGTATTATGATATGATGAGTTTGTTCTGTGATGTTGTCTTCTCCTTCTGATAGGCGAGGTATCTCCCCTCTGCCCTCCTCATCCTCCTACATACACACATACAGATTTGATCCATAAACAATTCTACATACTTAACATACTGAGAAACATTGTAATTGGGAGGAAAATTACATCACACATACCCTTCCTGGGAAATCTTCCTCCTGTTCATCTGAAAGAAAAAATGAAAGAGATGTAGAAAAATGAGATTCAGACACTAACAAATAGAGTCATTGGACTGAAATTACTGATGCGTGGATATAGCTACACTCTCTGAATACAATTTACATTCTTAAGATGATTACATATTCATTCTGAAACATCACTCAACTAAAAAAAAAAAAATACAGAGGTTTTGTTTGAGGGATCCTCATGTCTTTACATATGCAGCTTAAGCAATAATTACCACACATGCAAACTCACCCAGGTCAGCCATGGTCCCTCCTTTGACAGGAGTATTCTCACTGTCTTTTTTTAGGTTGACTACAGAAAGAGGAAGAGAAAGGAGATAAATACTAATTTATTGAACATTTTTATGTAACAGTTGCTGAGAGCAAATGACCCTTGGTAGGATGGATAACAAAAAACAGCCAAGGGAGTGCACAATCACTCTCTCTGTAAGTGCTTTACCATTTTTGGGGAGAATCACTTCCTCCATATTTGGGACAGGAGTTGGATCTTCCATGTCCTTAGTGAGGTCCTCCTGCTCTTCTTCCTGTTGGCCACGCCTTCTCCTGCAAGCAAAACGATGCATTAAAACTTAACACTGAAAGCATCACGTGTTTGGATTTATCAGTGCCTTACCCCTTCTTTCCTTTCTTTCTGCCTTCAGTGGAGAGAGGAGAGGGAGAACGTCTTCTCTTTTTGGAAGGGGTGGACTTGGAGTCCTACAGCAGAGGATAGAGGTAAGTGAAGGAAAACTAACAGGACAAGCATGATACATTCACTGGAAAACTGCAAAAACTTACTATTTATTGTTTTAATAACAAGAGCTGTCCAAGTACGCCTCACACACAGTTTCATACCAACCTGATCGTCTTGGAGATGGATACGCTGGCGGAGAATGACAGGTACGTTCCTTTCATCCACATGGTAGTCTTCCTCGTTCATCCATTCATTGAAAATATCTGTGTCCACAACCCAGCCAGCATGGACCTGGAAAATACACACACACACACAAAAGGAAAACTAAAGAGGGAACATGTAAAGGTGAAAAGGCCGAACCAAAGCCAATTTTTTTTTTCTGGAAATAAATCGATAGGCTTCACCTGCCAGTTTAGCTGGATATGTCTACACCTGACTGGCTACCATGGCACATGTGGTATTTTGTTTGTGTGCTTGTGTATATGTGGGTGTCTGTGTGTGTGCGTGCGTGCACACTCACCCTCCAGGGTCTCTCTTGAGGTGGCAGCTCTTCAACATCACCTTCAACATCACTTGATGACAGCCAACTGTCATAACTATTGAAAAAAGACGACATAAGTAAAAGGAAATCCTATGTTATGGTGTGTGTGTGTGTGTGTGTGTGTGTGTGTGTGTCTGTGTGTGTGTGTTACCTGTCAGGATGCATGCCCCAGTGTACCAAGACATGCGTGTCTTTCCGCATCACAGGACGCATCCATTCATCTGGAAGCAGACGGGTAGGTTTTTGAGTGCAAGCATTTTCCAAAGATTAAACAGACTCGCATGCGCCCACCCACACACACACACAGGCAAAAAACAGATACAAAAATTTCAACTAACCTTCCTCTGTGGAGGCAGGTAAAGGGTAAATGTGGTGACTGGCGAGTGTCCGGTCCTCAGTGAATGAACCCTATGGAAAGACAAACTGTGACCCAGTAGCACTGAGAGTGAACACAGTGAGTTTCACGTTCACACTTGTTATCAATCCTCTTAACCTCTAATTCTAAAAGGGTAAAGTTATGGTCAGGGATATAAAATAGGGGGATTATACAGTACATCTTCTTTCAATGAGTGCTTTACCTGGTGCTTTGTGATGATATCTGTCAGTCTGCTAACCAGCTCTGGATCCAGTGCCGGGTCTAGATATATCACAGGCAGTGACATGCAGTTGTTCTGCGTACACACAAATGGAAAAGAAACGTAAGATGTGTGTAAGAGCATCAGTGCTATGTCCTTGGTGGGCTAATATCTGTGCTGTGGGCGAGTGTATGCATGTTTTCATCACCTGCACCAGTGTTCTTTCTATATTACTGAACATCTCAATGTTGCGTTCGGTTCTCGATGGATTCTGCAAGTCAAATCTTCGCCTGTGAGGGGGAGAAAGGAGGAGAGAGAGAGGTGATGAGAATGAATCAAAGCAAATGCAAGCAGTTTTAAGAGGGACACTGTGAAGGTGAAGGCATGCTCACCAGCCCTGCTCAGCCTTGAACTTGTAAGCAGAGCCAAGAATGTGGCAGAGTCCGCCTCCTGGCCGCAGGTCCAGGAAACACTGTGCCTGCAGAGAAATTATAACATCAAGAGGATGGTCAGGGTAGCTCTGCAAAAAAAAAAAAAAAAAAANAAAAAAAAAAAAAAAAAAATCAAGGAATCTAAATCAATTGGCTTTCTGCTATAAAACAACTAATAGACCAGATATCTTAAATTGATAAATAGCCAGGATGAGTGTTAGCCACTTTGAAATAAACACCAAAGTTCTTACTGCAACCTCAGGCATCACAGAAATTGTCCAAATTTCCTAATGGTGTAATGGCCACTTAAGAACAAAGCCTGCTAGTAAACTTTGAAATATTTGACAATACAACTTAAAAAGCCTAAATGCAACATAAGCTTTGGTATGTGCAGACTAGACTGTCTCATTTCGTGAGGATTTTTGGATTCAACTGAGCCTTAAAGGTCCCCTGGAAGACCCATTTTCATCAGCCAGGTTCATCAGAGGTTCCAGGACTTGAATAAACACAGCCAGAAACTCACTGGCAGTTTGGTGAGAACGGGGTTCGTTGCTTGTCTGCCAAAGGCATCCTCTTGGAACTGCAGAAGCTGCAGGGTTACTGCAGCCAGAGCCTGACAGGATGGCGCATCCACCAGCACATACTGAAAACACGCACACACACACAGTGAATAATGAGAAGGAGAAATTCTCATCATCATGCTCTAAATCCATCTAAAGCATTTAAAAGGGCAATCACTCCGACATAGCTGTGTTTTTGTTTCACTGCCACATTATAGGTTTAGCAGTACTTGAAATTCATCTGTTGTGATTTAATTTTACAGACATGCTTCAGACTGGCTTAACCTCAGCACACAGATCCCACTGGCCGGTTCGTAAGTTTATCTAGCATCGGATGTTTGTTTACAGTCTGGGCCGAAGGGCTTTATGGCAGGGGGCGGCTAACTTGCTAGCTAGCTGTCTTGCTAGTTACCTTTTTGTAGTGCTTTCCGATCCACTGTCGCACCACCTCCAGCTGAGCGAAAGTATCGGGACTCTCCCAGAACCTGGCGGACGGACTGCTGTCTTTCTTTCGCTGTGCACCCATCCCAGAGCCGGCCGCACTTGATCCCGGAATCCCGAGGCTAGTTCCTCCAGACATTGTAGCCATAAAACCAAATTTATTCACAAACGGTAGGACAAAACTAGCTAGCGCGCTCGCTAGCTTGTGCGTTCTCGTTTTTCTCTCGCGAGATAAGCAGCAAATGTGACATTTCAACATAAAAGTTTTGTTTTGTTTACTGTGTATTTGTCGGATATTTATAAAGGTTTTCAAAATTCCTTCACATGCACTTAATTCAAAAGTATTTGTTCAATATATAAAAATATAAGTTTATGCCCATCAGCTTATAACTACACTCGTATTACAGGTTAGTACTTTTACTTTAAAGTTTAAAATGATAAGGAACTAGCTGCGCAACGCGTGTAAACAGTAGAGGAAAGAAGAAGTGACACTGGTTGTAGAAGATTGTATGTATTTTACAATTTTTAAACGATTTTAATACTACGTTTGTGAGAATGTTTGGGTTGTGCTTCATTAGGCATAACTATCCAGAACAAATTTCATCATCTGCTAACCAACAGCACTGACAAATTCCTGCATGCATTACAAATCCCTTACAGAAGCAGTTATGCTTTACATGAATGCATAAAACTAGGAGGTTCGCACATGCGAACCTTATAGTTTTATGTATTGTATTCGTCATACAAATTAATAAAAATTGGTGAGTCAGCTTAATCCAGCCCCCCTGTACACCAGACAGTTACAAAGGATAACTGACTCGATTTTACTCCCATCCTTTGCACAGTAAATTTCAACTTCTTTCTGGACGAATGTTTGGTTCCAAAGTGCAAAACAAAGCGATACAAAATTAGCTTTGTTCCAGCAGCCATCACTCAGATGAACAAGTCGTAGTAACATTGCACAGATGATAGAAGCAACGTTTTTTTTTTTTTTTTTTTTTTTTTTTTTTTTTGTTTTTTTTGGTTTAGTGGTTTAGTATGACTGGAACCTTGAGCACTTACTGTACTATGTTTGTCTACTGTCTGTGTTGTTTCTAAATGTGTGTCGAGATGGATGCTGACTGTCTATTGCAAACCAAATCTACCTAGGGGTACAAATAAAGTAACTTGAACCTGACTGTTAGACTGTTTGCAAACAGAAATAAGACACTTAAGTAATCATTAAATGGTTTATCATTTTGTGCCACAAATGGTGTTTGATTTTCCTGAATCTTGACTGTTGATGCCAATTAACACCCTAAACGATTTCTATCATAGTACTGGAAAAGATTGTAAGATATTATTGATGCAGTTGATTTCCATCTGAACTGTGGTTTGTTATAAGTTGCATTTCTTTTCCATTGCATTCTGCAGCTAGATATCTGCAAACACCAACTAGGTGACTGAGTTCTTTCCAGACCCTGAGCTCTCATGGGTGTCCATGGTCTCACAACCTATGTGGAGGGGAACAGACACTTCCTACAGGATGTGAAGTTCAGGGATAGTCGCTTGGTTATTGATGGCTGCTCTCTGTATTTCTGCCTCTACTTTAACCATGCTTTGGACCAGCAGCATGGAGGAGACTATGATGCTTTCTCCTGCCTACTCTCCCAGTTCCTCTCTGCTTTGGCAGCCTGCAACATTCAACCACACGTGGTTTTGGATGGAGGTAAGGATGAAGAGCTGCTTGATGACTTCTTTGGGGTTCCAGTTATACATTTTAGAGTACTGATTCTGTGTTTTTTGGGTTTTTTTGTTGTGAAGGGATGGACCCCAGCGACAAGAAATTCTCCACTTTGCGGCAGCGTCTGCAGTCCAAGATTAAGGACGCGGATAGTATTGCTCACGGCCGCCATGGCTCTGTTCTTCCCATCCTCACACGAGAGGTCTTCACTCAGGTCCTCAATGAGAAGGGAGTCCCATTGGTTCAGTGCCCAGCTGAGGCTGACTGGGAGATCGCGTGTTTGGCTCACCACTGGAAATGTCCTGTTCTGACCAATGACAGTGACTTTTATATCTTTGACCTGCCAGGTGAGAGAGCAGTGACCTAGGATTCACAAAGCATTCTGTGACATGTGGGATCCTCTGATATCTTACCTATTTCATATTTAACTTTAACATATTAATTTATTTTTATAATATTACATACTGTATTTACTCTTGATTTATGTATAAATGGTACTGCCCTTCCATTCTTAGGTGGCTACCTTCCATTCAGTTTTTTCCAGTGGACCAACCTAAATGGTAAAGCCTCTCACCGCTACATCTCAGCTCGGTGCTACACCACTAATGGGCTGTGTTGCTGGTTTGGGGGCATGAACCGGGAGCTGCTACCATTGTGTGCAGTACTGACTGGCAATGACTATGGCGCTCCCAAAGGTTCTGAAACACTCCTTGCTTTGTTAGATGCGAGTGACCTCGGGGGAGATGGTGGTGGCAGGAAAGGAAGAGCATCCACCTCGCGCATCGAGGGCCTCCTCCTGTGGCTGTCCTCTTTCTCAGGCCCGGGAGAGGCCCTGGAGGAAGTCAGCAGGTTGATGGGAGAGGCAAATAGGGATGGTGGCAGGGGCAAGAGAGGAGGGATGGGTGGGCTAAGTTCACAGCTATGGGCTGGTATGCAAGAGTACCACATCACCCCTCAAAGTTCTCTGGCCCGCTGGTTCTCTGGAAGGAGGGAAGCTCTGGGAGATAAGACCACTGGCTTCTCACAGCTGCCAGAGTGCTTGTCCCAGACTGCAGCAAAGGGGTCGTTGGCTCCGATGGTGGTGGATGCTCTAGTAATGCACAGGGTCCTGCTCATCCCACAAGTAGAAAACAGCAAGCTAGCCAGCAGCCACTGTAGCGCCAGAACTATACGTCAGGCTATGTATGGAATTTTACTTCAGAAAGGTGTATCGGTACAAGACAACATGGCTCAGGGGAGAGGCAGAAGCGTACGAGGTAATGTCCCAGCACAGGATTTAAAGGTACAAGCAAACATGAGCCAAGTAACGAGAGGTGGAAGTGGAAGAGGGCGAGGAGGAAGTGGACGGGGGGGTGGTCAGGTTGGTGCAGGTAGGGGTTATGATCACAGTTTACTCATGCAGCAGTATGTAAATGTTGGATTCAGTAGTGAACAAGCAGCCAGTGCAGCAGTAATGCAGACTCAGACCTCTAGCATCTCCATGTGTGTGGAGGAGTGGGATCGTCTGGATCTGAATTTGAAGAAAAACCAAGTGGAGGCGCATCCAGTCAGAACCCGCCTTTGCCTGGATGCACTTGCCCAGGTAACCATAACAAAATNTGGAGGCGCATCCAGTCAGAACCCGCCTTTGCCTGGATGCACTTGCCCAGGTAACCATAACAAAATATTTACCAAAGAGGTATAAGTTTTCTCTAACACAGACAATATTTTCTGTGTATTTATGTTTGTGTTTCCTAATTTCTTCTCATTATTTCCACTAAGACTCCTCTTACAGTGCGCCTTGGTGCCCTGTTGGAAGTTTTAGGGGTGACAGAGCCTGTTTTGGCTCCAGTTCCTCTTCGCTTAAGGCTGGCTGTAGCGGTGACTGGCTTCTGGCTGCGACAGGCCAGTCCATCTCCCTCACAGCTTCAGCTCCAGGCTCTTCTGCTGGGCATGGTCTATGGAGAACTGTCTTGGATCAGCCAGCTTGGATCTACCCGATCCCAGCATGCTGGTTAGTGTGGTGTGCTTTGCTTACCAAGCACATTTTACAGTTGGATTGTTACAAACATGTTCTCTCACTGTATCACTCTAGTCCCACAGCTAAACTGGGCTGCAGAGCGCAGGGTGCAAGCGGCGCTGGGTCGACAACGTGTGAGGCCAGGGGAGAGGCGGGGCTTGGATATAGCAGATGCTCACAGTTTCAGCCAATGGCAGGCCTGCCTGTGGAGTGCACTGTGCCTCGATCAGCTATTGCTGCTGCCGCTGCCTGAACCCCATGTGTCATGGTAAAACACGACTCATGTTTTTCGTCAGTTGAGTTGAGCAGTATGGTACATAATTTACCCTTCATCTCCCTCTCTGTCACCCAGGTTGTTTAGTGGTACCTTGGTGCATGGTCTCCTCAGGTATTTGAAAGGGGGCCGAGCTGCTGAATCCCTGCTAGCAGGGGGTTCTTTCTCTGAACAGCTCTACTCCTCCCTGCTTGATGTTGTGAAGAACTGCAGCTCCAAACCCCACTCCTCTTCAGCGTCAGGGAGGAGGAAGCGAGGCAGCCGCAGGGGAAGGAGAGGATGGGGANCCCCACTCCTCTTCAGCGTCAGGGAGGAGGAAGCGAGGCAGCCGCAGGGGAAGGAGAGGATGGGGAGGTGGTGGAAGAAGAGTGGCGGGAGGGGAGAGAGGGACAGGGGACTTAAGCAACAAATTTTCTCTTCTTATGAGTGAGGAAGAGTCTGATGATTGGTGAGGAAGAAGGGAAAATAAATTGATATGAAGCTTTTATCTGGGGCCAAATGCATTAGAAAAAGGACATTCCATTGGTTTATGAAATATTCTCAGAGAATGCTAGTTTTTAAGTAAGGAACTACAACACCTCCTACTTTACTAGTGTGCATGTACACTTATACATGCATTGCACCAGTTTAATCTTCCTCGGTAATGTATACTTGCTTTTCATGCCAAATTTTAACATTTACTCATGCTAATTCAAAATATATGCATTATAATATCCCAATCTTACCAGATTTTAGCAGCTCTATGAGGATCTAAAGGCTTTTATCAAACTATCATTGTATTTTTTTCAATGTGACAGTTTGAATTCAGTAATTCCAGCAGATTTACAGACTACTTTTAAGATGTTTACCAATATTTACTTTCGCCTAGTTGAACACATTTCTGGCCAGACAGTTGCATGGCAGCTAATATCCTCTTAATGAAAATGACCTCTTATGAAATCTTGCTGTCTGTCATGTTATTGCAGATTGCCTTAACGCTCCTGAACTTTGCACCTGAATTGTTTAGTCAGCTTTGTTAAAAATATAAATCAAATTCATTAATAAATGTTTTTTTTAACTGATTACTTTCAGTTAGTTTTCCCAATAACTACATGCCACTGAAAACAAAACATTTGTTTTTGATACAGAACATTTAAAGTTATTAACAGTGTATTACAACACAACCAATATCAGGTACTCATAACTGCAGTACTCCTGCAAGCTTAAATGACAAGTAATTCACAAACTACAAAAAAATAATAATAAAAAAAGCAAAAAAGCTTATTTTAAACAAAATCAACAATGTCTGACAAGCTGATTCTTAAACATTCTCAGACTATTTGTCAGTTACTTTAATTTTACATGTTGGTAAATGGGTCTGAACACCTTACGAGGCTTCTTATCTCCTTAAAATGAAAACTTGTGGATAGTCTTATAACCCTATGAGGATGCTGAGGTTGAGGCAGATGAAGCTGCAATGGATGCAGTGTGTTGCTGAGAGTCTATCAGGTCCATGTCCTCGTCCTCATTGACTCCGCACGTGTCGACCACGCAGATCAGGCAGCTGGTGACAGGAAATGCTCGCACCTTGCTGCAAGTCACCCACCTGAAGACAAACACATAAGAAAGCTGATTGTCCTTTTTTTTCCTAGCAGCACAACCTATATCCTTGGCAATGAAATAAAGACATCAATTTAGACAACTTTCTGTTAATTTTACCATAGTTTTTTTTCTGAGAGGAGTTGGTTTTTGGGTGACTACTCACATTTCCCATCTGTTGTTAGAGATGATTTGACTGACAAAGAATTTTCCTGCATCACTTGCACCCAGACAAAAATAGTTCCTACACCAACCTGTCCGTATCAGTGTGGTACTCCAGAACCTGTGTCAGTCGCCCCACTCCTTGGAAACCTGCCAGCACATAGATGACATCACCCACCGCTGCACACTTCACCATTACACCTCGCCATGGCATCGGAGAGGCGCCACGCCACTCATTCGTGGCAATATCGTAGTATTCTACCGAGTCCAGTCCAGCTACAAAACAGTGTACAAAAATGAGAGCGGTCAGTTTCTTAGTACAAACATTGTTATAATATAAAATGGCTAACGGTATATTGAATCTACTACTGTAAGCTACAGCTATTATGTTGAATTGTATCAGTTATTTTTCTTCATTGTAGTTACGTTAACATTAGTACCCAGTGCCCCCTGCCCTCCAACAGCATAGATCCTGTTATTGACCACTACCAGACCATGGTTCTTCCTTGCCTCTCTCATCCCACACAGCTCCCTCCATCTGTAGGGAGACAAAGAGAGATGCATGGGGAACATATGCACACAGGTCCTTTATGTGTGAAATTTAGAATTATATACTTGTGTGGCTTACTGTTGCGTGTTGGGGTCGTACACCTCACAGTTGTTGAGGACTCTGCCAGAGACATTGTTTCCTACCGTCCCTCCACAGACGTAGATCAGCCCGTTAGCCTCCACTGAGCCGTGGCTGCAACGGGCCATCAGCATGCTGGTTTTCAACTGCCATGACTCCGTCCTGGTGTCATAACATTCAAAAAGGTCCAGAGCTGAACTGCCTGCAAACACACACACACACAAATCATTCATGCATAGAAATCCTACGTATAACACATCAAACTACCTTCCCATACGAGCAATCTACTACCTCAATCCACTAATTTAATGCACAACAGCTGCCAATTTCAAGTCCAACGTCCCATTTCCCCTCATCCCAACGCTCACCCACTTCTGACCCTCCGGATGTGTAGATCTTGCCCTGGGAAGCACAGGCAGCCAGGCTGTCGCGTGGTGTTGGTGGACCCAGTTTAGAGTACCAGCTATCCTTCAGGACATTGTAGCAGTCCATGCGCTTGATTGGGAAAAGCTGTGACCCCCCCAGAATATAGACCACATTGTCCCAAAAGACAGCTGTGGCATCCCGACGCTTCTCGAAGGGGCAGCGGATGTCTGTCCAGCTGGAATCCTGCATGGAAAGACAGATGTAAATTTGACTGTTTTCAGTTTATATATTGATTTGATTAGCCCTGTGGGTAAAATGTTTCTTTATTGGATAAACAGTAGTGTGTATGTCTGTGTACACACGTGAGTATATGCTTGGTGTGAGTATGTTTAGCTGGTACCTTGGGGTTAAAGTAGCGGCAGGATTGCGGCTGAGAGCCTCCGAACAGAGCGATGCGATAGTCGTGCTTCTTGCGACGTGGTCGGCTGCTTTCTCCCAGGTCCTCCCGATCCTCCAGGGATAGCAGGTGATAACGCATACCACCTGGGACAGAAGCACAAGTACTGTTTGTTCCATGAGGTGCTTGCATTCAGGTCAAACCTACAGGCTGTAGTGCTAATAAAAATACACATTTTCTACCCACGAGAGGACAATGTCCATCGTTTCCTCATTACACTGCTGTCTCTCCACATGTGATGAACACTGGCGATGTTTATTTGCAAATCACAGTGTGGGAGTGTGAAGGGACATAGATTGTGTGTGTGTGTTTCTCTCTCCACTCACTGATGACCATCTTGAGGCACTGTGGGTTGTCCTGGATGAGGGGCTCAGACTGCACTGTCTTGGACAGGAAGGTTTTGGAGACCAGAGGGAAGCGAACACATCCCAACACCTCCACCATGTACTGCTGTCTGTTACACACATCGTACTTCAGCCAGCGCACTGCGGCATCATAAATCTAAACACAAACAAACACAACAACAAAAAACATTGTATGAGCATCCAGGTTATACAGATACTTTTGTAGCTAAGACAATCCCTCAGGTTGTCCTGATGAGGTTGTTCCTTCTCTCTACTAGTCATTCTCATCTCTCTTTACCATATCCTTTAAACATTGTGAATGTGATTATACTGTGTGTACCTGAGCCTCCGCACGGACAGTGAGTTTGTCCTGGTGCAGTAGATGTGTGAGCTGTATAACATCCAGTTGCAGAAACTCGTCCAGTTTGTAGACTTCAGTGAAGTGGATCTGGACAAAGTCCTCTGCTGCTGCTTTCAGCTCTGGACAGATCATACGCTCTGCCAAGTCTGCAATACCTGTAATGGAAAAGAACAAGGATCAGTGAAACAAAATGACTGCTGTAACAAGCAGACTTGTACTGAAAACTTCCACTGGGAAGGAAACTTTGATATTCAAATAATTACACATAAAGCACTTGGCTTTTTCACAGCATCAATCTGCTGGAAGCTTTTGGTCCTTAACTGAAATGTGACTCATAAACTAATCTGAAAACAGCCCAGTAAATTGCAGGGCAAAAGAAAGTAATATAAGATTTATTCTTGATTTTATTTCTGTTCTCACCAAGGCAGTTTGTAGCATCAATCTGTCCTTTCAGGTACTCCACACACATCTTCTTCACCGGCTCAATTTGGTACTGGTTGGCTGCATCCAGCAATGACTGGACATTACTGCTGTTCACCGAGATCCTGGCATACACACACACACAGAAAGTACAGTTATATACTGAGGTAATCCTGAGGAAATCACGATCCAAAGTGCTGATCTGATTTTCTGTAAAGCTTTAAGCAAGTATGATGTCACAATGCTATGTGTGACCTCTCCTGAGGAAGGCTGAAGACTACATGCCACAACTTAAAAAAGATAATCAAACATTTTTTTTTGTCTCGTTATAAGAAGCTACTTTGTGTGTAGCAGGCCACAATGCAAAATTATAATGTATCATCGCAGAGTTATGACTCCTATGTGACAGACTGAATATTCTTCTTTTACTTTGATTCTTACCGGGCTGTGTAGATAAATCCAATCAACAGTTCAATGATCTCAGGTTCAGCACTTCTCAGCTCCACCTCATGGGATGTTGACTCCATCATACTGGCTACAAGGGAGAGAAGGATGTAAACTACATAGAAAATAGAAACATCCAGCAATATATGGAAGCATGTAATGTCTAGCACCCATAGCAGCCACTGTATAATTAATGGCGTATAATCAAATATCATAAGTTAAGTTTACATAGTCAATGATGGCATAACAGCCATCATCAAAGCTGTATGTCACTTTTTTGTTGACACAAGTGACAGTGTTTGTGTGTGTGTGTGTGTGTGAGTGTGAGTTTGTGTACTTACTGGTGAACATGAGACTGAAGAAGTGGCTAGCAGCAGCCAGAACAACTCTGTGGGCAGGGAAGTGTTTACCCTGAACCACCAGGACCACATCACAGAGGGTGCCCTGAGGATTATACATACACACATACTTTTGTAAAGCTAGGTAAACTGTAAATAGCGCAGCAGATAAATGAAAAAAAAATGTTCAAATTGTGATACAAGCACTAAAATTTGCATGAATACACTACTTGAGTCACATTTTGAAAAATCCCATGGGCCCCGCAAAATTCCAAGATGGTCACCATTCTTACCAGAAATTGTCTATTTTGACCAGAATTTCACTCACTTCAACAAATTGGATGATTTTGGTGTTAAATTTTGTAAAGTTTATAAAGTATATTATTTAGCCAACACTGAACCCCATGCTGAGTTCCACAGCAGTGATGTCACCAGTGTGTGACATTCACTCTATTCTCTGACCCCGACATATGTCTGAAAAAAGATATGGTAGAAGGAAGCTTCTGTGTAAACTGAGAGATGAAAATTCATCTTCTGCATGAACAAAAATGTATGATTTGATACCAAGATCATCCATTTTGGACAAATGTGTACATCTTATTGCTAATAATATATTTATATCCCACTCTTTACTCGTCATCTCTCTCTTTCTCATGACTGACTGACTGACTGACACACACACACACACACACACACACACACACCTGTTTCCTGAGGTTATTCATGCCTGCCATGATGCCGGACAGCTGTCTGTACTCCTCTTTAGTAGCACACTTCCTCTCGCTCTTCTTCTTGGAGCTTGACGCCTTCTCTGGAGAAGCCATCCCAGTCATGTCGAGCTGATTTGATGATTTTCTGTTCAGCTAAACTACCATCAGCCTCCCTGCCAGTTGTGTTAAGCTGAGCCACTGGCACAGGCTGCTAACTTAGCTAGCAGCTTGTTCTGATTTTATAAAATAAAAAGCCACCAGTTTGATAGCTATTTTAGAAAGCTGGTATAAAGTAACTTCTTTGGTTGAGTTTGCTGGCAGGTGGTGAACTGGTCATAAAAACGTTAAGGTTATAGAATTTTGTAATACCTCAACTATTAGCTAGCTTTTTTTTTTTTTCTTCTTCTTCTTCTTCTTCTTCTTCTTCTTCTTCTGCGATTTCTGTTCCGGTTGGACTTAATCCACAGCACCCCTACCGGAAGATATGACAAATTACACTTTCAAATCGTGCCGAACTGATTTATCTTCAATAAAATTTCTCATTAACTTTTCATTTTCACAAAGTAAGCACTTACGTAGTTTGGAGTTGCAGATTTGAGGTTTATATTGTTACATTTATTACGAGGAACAGTATCAATAAACGGGGTATTGACTTAATGGCGACAGCAGGGCTTTGCTTTCCTCAGTGCAGCTCACCTGTAGGCGCGCACCTGTCCACATTCATATCTGCATGGTGATAAAAAAAAAACAAAAAACAGCAAAATAACCAGGAAGAAAAGGTTTTACATGAGTCCACATGACACTGACGTCATTAGGAATGCGGGCTAGAGAGACGTATTGTGAGAAATAATTGACCTGAAAACGAATTAACACACACAAAAGCTACAAAAAAAAAAAAAAAAAAAAAAAATGTTTCGTTCTCTT
This sequence comes from Lucifuga dentata, assembly GCA_014773175.1. Lineage (NCBI taxonomy): Eukaryota > Metazoa > Chordata > Actinopteri > Ophidiiformes > Bythitidae > Lucifuga > Lucifuga dentata. Next base: position 81,073 of record VXCM01001706.1, read on the forward strand.
TGCTGCTGCTGCTTGAGTGAAAACTCCGCCGACGAGGTATGAGTTTGTTCTATATTGTGACTGTGATGAGATTGTTGAGTCGTTTCGCTTTGGAAGACAGGAAACTTCATCAATGCACTGCTGTGCAGAGATCATCGGAATAAATCCTGGAAAAACTGTGTTCATGAAAGAGAATCATATGTATTTTACAGGGAATCATCGCAGATAATGGTTTATTAACTTTAACTGACAAATGGAATATTAATTTATTTTTACATTTCACATATGGATGACCATTAGACAATTTCTTTGTGTTTTTGTGTTAATGTACTGTTCAGCATACATGAATGTATTATGAAATGCTTTATTCTCACGGAGTGTTTCAAATATTTGTACTTGGCATTTGGATATTAACAAGAAAGTCATGACAAAAAAACTTAAGGTAAGCATAAAAATATCTGTATAAAAAGAACGAGGCCTGTTTTAAAGCTGTAACGCAGATGGAATGTGGAGTAAAAAGTGACTATGGTAGTGGTATATTAAATAATGAGGTCGCTGTAATTCCACTGATCAGAGTTACAGTTAGCCTCCTTTATAAGAGTAGTGATACAACTTACAGGCTGCCATAAAGTCCAATATAAGTTCTCCAAAAACATATTATACGAGACCATACAAGACCCAAAAAAGTACTAAAATGTCCATATGAGATGTGTTTCGTCTAGAAATATGAATATTGGATCTTGACACTGTAATAATGTGGGCCATTGACAATAACGTGTCTTTGAAAAGTGCTAGAAAAACTGCTTGGAAGATTCAACCTTTTTTAACCTGTGTCATTTCAGAGGCAGCCTCTCCTGCAGCCAAGACCATCTGAATCAGGTACAGCTGAATCAGCCAGGCAGACCCAGACAGCACAATCAGGTACACCAGATCTCACTTACCTTTCCAAATAAAACTCCTGCTTAGTCATTTTAAACAGTAGATTTTCAGGTAAATATACATGCACACATGTATATTCTTGGCTCAGTTTTTCATGTATGAGTCTGCACACTATACGTGGTTTCCAAAAATCCCTAAAGGAGCAGCATGATTGGTGAATTTCTCAGCACGACCATGTGTTTTATTTGTGTGTGTGACACTAATTTTTTCCTTCCAGATGTACAGACTGTGAGTCGGAGAGGCAGACTGGTAATGAGGCGAGTGTGTGTGTCAGAGTTGGACCAGAGATTTTATGATGTGGCCGAGACCTTCAACGAGCAGCAGGAATGCTATGAGGCAATGGTGAAACACATCAGCAGCCTGCGACACAGCTGTGGCTATGCCCATGATGGTACCCTGGCTTTAGCCAAATGTGTGGGGAAGGTTAGAGAGGAGCATGGTGAGTCACACACACACACACACACAAACACTCTTCATTTGCTACCATGCTGCTCACAGCTGCCATACTGCCTGACAAGCAATGTGATTTTATGCCTCATTATTCTACTTTCATTGTTTTTCCCTTTTGTTCTCTCTCTCCATCTCCAGACGACCAATACAGGGTCTCACTTCAGATGAAGGGTTATGATTTCTCCCTCTGTGTGGTTCCCTTGGGGTCAAAGGGCAAAAGAGAGGAGGAGGAGGAGGAGGCACTGCCTTCTCGCCTGCAGTTGGCTCAGGTTGAACTAAAGGGTGTGTCCCAATGTGCCAAGGCCATCATCTCAGTGGGAACCAAACTTCAGGAGCTCACTGGGTGGCTGCTGCGTAGTGAGGAACAAATGGCTGAGCAAGTGAAGGGGGCAGCAGCAACCTACCAGGAGCAGCGAAGACTCGATGAGAACCTAAAGGAGACCATGAAGGAAGTGAGGAGAGCAAAGGAGCTGTCATTGAGATACAGACAGGAGGCTGGAGAAGTCTTCACTGAGGCTGCACAGATAGCAGGGGTACATATGTAGTCGTNCCCCCCCACACACACACACATAAAACCTCACGCATAGTCCGTGGTGTGATGAATGTTATCATGCGATGATTTAAACAGTGATCATTCCTGTTTTTTACTTATCGTTAAAGTCTTATACAGCAGACAGCAGATACTTACACTCACTTGTAAAATGTAATGCCCGTGTGAATTATTATAATTTTCTGAATGCATGTATTATTTTCCACAGTTGACTTTCTAGATTAGCTTTATAAGCAGACGGTAGGGGGCACTGCACTCTCAGTTTTATATTGTACTCCTTCACTTGTTCATTCAGATTGCTGTTGAGAAAACAAGTATGAAGTGAGTCACACATGTTACTGTTTTTTAAAGTTTTGCACCAATTTACATATCTTTTTTTTAATGCTAGATGTATTAAGGTAAATCACTCAACACATAACTCTTTCTGAGAAAAAATAGCAAACAAATTGAAAAAATATTATGTCGTTATTTGCCATATGCAGTTGTGTTCTAGTCATGATGTGCACAAAATAAAAAAATTATAAAAGCTATAAATTCTTTGGTCAGCAATAAAAAAAAAGTTATAATAGTTATAAATGCCTTAGTCAGCAAACAAACAGGTCATAGTCTCTGGTAGCAGCAGGGGAAATTGAACAACAATTTGTTGTGAGTAGACTTCTGCTTCTGATGAATAATTACACCACTGCCATTGTGTGTTCATTAGTTGGTTAAGGTCTCCAGTTGCTGCAAATGTGGAAAAGAATTATATTCATATGCCATCTTGATGATTAATTTTTAGCAAAATCAATTTGTTCCTGAGGTCACTGTCAACTTGCCACGCATTATTAATCAGAGATGACACTTTAACAGTGCTTTTTTTGCAGTCTAACCTTTGTAGTTTAATTTTGCATGCAGGGTGTGGTGTGTGGAAAAATGTGTCACCCAATTAAAAGTTTCGGAAATAAAACACCACATACATTTTTTTTAAAATAACCACAACCACACATATGTTCAGTATATCCTTTATGTGTCATCCATGGCTTTGCTTATAATTTTATCTCAATATAGGACCACAAGGTCCCCAAATGTATAATTTATTATTACAATCAAAATGTGACTCCTTTTAATAACGTGAAGTAAATTCAGAATTTAATAACATTCAGTTAAAATCATTCTAATCGATCGTTCTTTTAAGTAAAATCAAACGCCTAATGTCACGAAATTACTTATTTGCATGTTTCATTATTGACACCTTTGATAAAGTACTCTGCTGTCAGAGCAATGACAGCGACAACCTACCCTGATCGTGGAATTATTAACGTGCGGCCTTGTGGCTAATATGATTGGCTGATGAATTTAAAGGCGGGGCTATTAGATTACATACTGCTTATTCATTGGCTGAGACTCCTGTCAATTAGTGAAGAGCCCCCGGTCGTCCGAGGTAGTCTGATTGGTGAAAGTAATGAAGATGGAAGGAGCTGGTGTTGAATTATTAAGAGGATATGTGGAGTAGCGAACTAAAACCGTTTCCTCGCCTTGTATAAACGATAGAAGACAGCGATAGGAGGAAATTGACAGATAGCATGCCAGTAAGTAAACTATAACTTACCAGTTTATTAGGTGTCGCGATTTAGCCGAGCCAGCTAACTAGCTAATCTGTAAGAAACCACGGTGACAGATCGAACTAAGTCATTCAGTAAGCCGAAAGTGTGTGTGTGTGTGTGTGTGTGAGAGTGAGTGAGAGAGAGAGAGAGAGAGAGAGAGAGAGGTCGGAATGTTTATGTTCGGTGGCTGGTTCGCAAAAAGCACTGACTTATCTTACTGTACACACTAATGTTAGCACAAGACCTGAAAGTTAATAAACAGAATTTCGCAGTGGTATGTCACCAGTTGTCATTGTGGCAAACAGGCAGGATTCGCTACTAGTTGTTAGCTAAAGTTAGACAACGTTAGAGATTAATAATAAATGCATCCTAACGAACTTTTCAGTCGAACAATGTAGCTTCAGCGGGGATTTGTCACGAAATGTACCTGAGTTGCGGTGTTTAGTGGCAGCTGTGTGTGTGTGTGTGTGTGTGTCGCCTCTTAAAATTCCTCAGGTGAGTCGACTCCCTTTTGTGATGATTCTTCAGACGAATCCAATCTCTCTCTCTCTCTCTCTCTCTCTCTCTCTGACACTCTATGCGTACGGCAGTATGACAGTTTATCAGAGGCATAGAGACCTCCACTCTAGGCTGCTGTGGTAGAAAATGCGTAAAGATTTTGGTGATGGTTGTCATGAAATGCAGCTTTGCACAGTTAGTTCATGTGTCTGGGTTTCTGCATGAGAGACTCTGCCACAAAGCCCCGAGGCAGACCTAACATTAGATTTGTGTATTAGAAGGAGCTGCTGCATTCTTTTGGTCAGTAGTTAAATAATGTCTGTTTTGTGCTGTGTCCTTCTAAAGGTTGTGCTTCTGGTGTTATGCTCATTGTTGTTTACGTAAGATACTGTGTGTCTTTATTCATAGTTGTCCTTTGCTTTTCATGTATGTGTGTGTTTGTCATTTGGGAGAGGCTTGCCTTTCAGCAAGATGGATTTGTTGGGTGGATGATTATGCACTGTTAAAATGTGGTCATTTGGATGTGTGTGTGTGTGTGTGTGTGTGTGCACTGTGCATCCATTAAAGTATGTGCAGGCTTTTTAATGTATGGATGCATTGTGGCTACTAGTGTCTCAGGCCTCTTAATGCTTTCTGACAGTAAAGCCTGGCGGGTTGTAGTGGAGGAAGATAGTGCAGGGTCTACTGTCACCCTTCATCACCAATACAGTCACACATGCCCACTAATCCATGAGCTATTTTGATCATTTTGAAAATGAAAATGTTTGCATTTCCTCTTTTTCATTTAGTCTGCACTGGATAAGATGTACAAACACATGCACTGTATAAAGGATTCTCCCATCATAAGTGTATTTGTAGGCAGGTGCTGCAGTTTCTAGAAAATAGAAACACAAGTCAGTTGCCGAGAGAGAGAGAGAGAGTGGCAGATGGAGAGGAAGGGAGCCTTGGGAAAAGGGGAGATAAGAGAGTTAGAAGTGAAAAATCACCAATGTTAATCATTGGTCTCTTCAGACACACTAGCTGAGAGAAGATGGGGAATTGGAGAGAAGCAGCAAGAAGAGAGAGACAAAGATGCTTTACAGGCTTAAAAGCACTGGAGAGGAGAGTGTAGGCAGCTATAAGAGGATTCCTTCCTGTCAGATCTATCTATCTCCCTGAGCAACAAAAACCATACAAACCACAGACTGTTGTCATGTCAACTTATATTTATATACGGTGTGTATGTGTGTATATATATATTTTTTTCTTTAAGCATATTGATGCTTAAAGAAAAAATATACATAAAAACAAAACAAAAATGTACATAGTATGTATACATATATATATGTGTGTGTGTATGCATGTAAATCTGTGTACGTGTGTATGTGTATATATATACACACACACACGTACACAGATTTTTTTCTGTAAGCATCAACATGCAGTGAACATATTTAAAACTTAAACATGGAAACTTCTCTCGTCAAATTTGTTTTCTATACATTTTGAAAAACTCTGCCAAAGAACAAGAACATACACATCCAAAAGAAAGAGAGAGAGAGAGAGAGAGAGAGAGAGAGAGAGAGAGAGAGAGAGACTGCCACTGAGGACAAAATGAGAGGAAGGTGGGAGGAGGTGATGCAACAGAGGGTTAAAGAGGCCAAGATAGTCCAGAAAAAGAAAAAAAAGACAACAGACGGCATCAAAAAAGATGAGTAGAAAGACAGATGTGAAAATAAAGTGTTGGTGTGAGCTCTAAGATTAGACATAAAAACAGCACATAGCAGGACCAGTGGGCAGAGGGTCGGCTCAGGCTGAGAGCTCCGTTTCACGGAGCTCTCAGCCTGAGCCTCTAAAACGCCTGCTGGGTGTTTTAGAGGCTCTGTCTTTTATGACCGTGGTTATAGAATTCTGCCTCTACCTTTACTTGGACTCCCTGCTGCTCCACAAAGTCATTTCTTAATGGCTGCTGCTTCGTTTAAAGTTGAAACAGGCTTATATCTCCAGGTTGTTGAGGGTTTATAGCAGGCCTCTTTTGGAGACTTTAGGTGGCGGCAAATTGCTACAGGAACTATTACTCAGGATGGTTATAGTGGTTAAACTACAGGTCATCATGCACGGCTGTGCTGTTACATGGAGACGCTTTCGGTCATATTGATTTGCTTTCAGCTCATCTGATATATTTGTACATCTTTATCTATTGTGACTTATTACTAATAGCACCAGTTTTTAGCGTTTCACCACAGGAAAAAGCAGCTGTGGCCGCTCTGTTCTTCTCAAAACCACCCACTTAGTCTTTCTCTCTTGTTTCCTTTCTTTCCTCCATTCAAGCCCTCATTCTTATTGGCCCACTCACTTCCTGATTGCAAATTGCGGTACCAAAGTGCGTGTGTAATAGGAAGTGAGGTAACAGGCAAAGAGGAATGTCCACATGTGTGGGTGTCTTTTCACTTGGATGTGTTAGCTCCCTCTGCCAGTTTTCCCAAGTGACGTGCCTTCTCAGTTCACTATGAACCAGAGAACAGAATGTGTTTTAGCTGTGTGTGTGTGTGTGTGTGTGTGTGTGTGTTTGTTTTTGTTCATGTAAAGGTGTCAGTGTATTCTATGCATGAACGCTGTCATGGCACACATGCTTACGACAATGCTTAGGAATGTAAACTGACAGGAGACTTGTTTGTGTTGGAAGAGTTTGGAAATCTTCTGAAGGAGGAGGAGGACTCAAGAAAAAAAAAAGCTTATTCAAATTGCCAGCACAGTGTGTGTGTTAGTGTGTGTCTGGGACTTGAACAGAGAGGGCTGGGTGTGAATTTGGAGGGAACAAGAAGTCAACATGGTGTGCTCACAGGTTTTATCAAACCAGAAATTTAACAAACAAAAAACACACACACACACACACACACACACTCTAGTGTTGTGCAACGTATGACACATGCTTTTACTCCATGACAAAAAGTTGGTTCCTTCAGCACTTTTTGCTGGTAAAAGCTCAGTAAGGCACAGTGAGGCTACTAAGCATTATGGTTAGATCCATTTGCTGAGAATGTGTACATCACAGAGGTGTGTGTGTGTGTGTGTGTGTGTTTCCCTGTCTCGTGCACTTCTCAGGTCTGGAAGCTTGCCAGGGGCAGTGCAGATGAAAAGCTAATGACCTCTGTTTTTATTGACCGTACGGTTTCACTCCTGAGTAAATCCACCTGTTGAGTCTCCATACATCCTTTTTATCTCTCATCTCCCTACACATCTATTAATCTCTCCATCCATTCATTTAGCTATTGATTTGTGGTCTATTCGTGCTTCTTCCCCAGTGTTTCAATCCCTCTCCTGCATTTATTATCCATCGCCTTACTCATCACGCCATTGGTTTGTTTTTTTTTCTGTCAAGCCTTCTTGGCTGCCTTAATACTGGTTCATTGGTATGTGTGTGTGTGCGTGTGTGTGCGCACGCTTGCCAATGGGGGTTGAGCTGAACAGAAGAAACTCATCAGGCTCTGCATCATTTGCTCTCCGACTCACATTGATTACTGCAATAATCTGGGAGTTCTTAATGACATGGAGACGGCTAACAATTTAGCTGTATAGACACAAACATCTGCCTAAATGATATAATTGGTCTCAACAGTGAACTCCCGTTGTGAATAATTTTCTATTTTCCTCCACAGCTCATTTACATGTGTCTCTAGTAAGCATCAAGAGAGCTAAGAAAAGTTCAGGGCTTGTGGGCTTGCAGTTATCGCTGCTGGGTTTTTTGTTTGGGGGGGGGGGGGNGCGGGCAAGCAAGCAATAGCCCCCAGGGACATATTTACCATGTTTTTGTGTATTTTTAGATTAGATCATTATCACACAGTGTGACACCATCAATCTTGAATGAGTTGGGCTACGAGAAATTCCCTGGTTTGTGGTTTCCGCCATGAGATTTGCGTGGTTAAATAAGACAAATTCTGTGGCAGAATTTAGAAGCTGATGTGAAATTTTCAGTTTGCAGAGCAGCTATTCTTGTTTGGATCATCTTATTATCTTCACCATTATTGCTCAAAACTTTGGAAAAAAAAAATACACTTTATACATTTAACATGTGCAAGCCTAAAACAAAGAAAAAAAAAACAACAATGAAATGACATTAAATAATATTATTTGAACTATAACATCCACCCACTGCTGCTGCTGTTCTTGTCTTTGCTTGCTGCAGAGGTAAATGTCACTAAAGGAGGAAACATGGGAGGCAGGTGCGAGAGCCTTTATCTGGATACGGATGCCAAGTCCAGACACCAGCATGGAGTTGATGGGGTAGAAAAACTGTGTAGGAGGAGAAACTTGTCCTCTTGTACAACTGACTCAACCACACTCTAATGACAGCCTTTATTTTTTATTTTTTGGAGAGCCTGACATTAAAACACTCGCTTGCTTTAGAATCCATTTAGAATCCATCTACTTGTTGTCTTGACAAGTGTGAAAGGACAGAATGACAGACAGCCACAAAGAACTAATTTTTCTAAATGGAGGCTGTTCTTTATAATCCTTCCCCATTACATGAGTCACTGGCTCCCCCCCTCCCCCCCCCCCNCCCCCCCCCCATTTGTCATTGGTACAGTCCATAAATAGACACCTGGTTGGCAGGGAGGGACCAACCAACCATGTTTTATACCAAATAAAGGTTTTGTTTGAGTGAAGGACAGAACATGAAGCAAAGAAGATGGGAGAGAAGGAATTATTTGTGGACAGGTGAGGGGAAGTAAAGAGGGATAGAAGCAGGAAAATAGCGAGAAAGAGGCCAAAATGAACCACAAGTGTGATGATTTACACATATAAGCCCAATTTCAACATGTTTCAGAGTTGCACGGAGTTCAATGCGATGCTGAACACTTGTTACACAATTTAATAGCTCATTTTCCAAACTGTAACAGATTGTCACGTACAGCCTACTGCTGCCAGAGGATCTTTGGTTATTAAGATAATTTTCCATATGGCTCAGCCCTACCTTCATGTCTATAGCTGTTTTTAGGTAGATAAGCTGTTGTCTTCTGAATGTGTGTATGTGTATCACCCACCTAGTGCAATGTGGGAGGTGCTAGAATTTTAAAAAGAGGTATTTTTCTGGCTTTGTATTTCTGTGTGACAAGCATGGCTAATTGCGATTCTTTGTTGGCTTCTGTTGTCTGATACACACGTGAGCATCATTTCAGGGTTTAAGGACCAGTTTAGCCTCATGCTTGCAGTTTTAGAGCACAGACACCTGCAGTGAAAACAGGTTTCTACTCAAAATCAGATAATCCATCAGAGAGACGCATAGGAGAGGTGTCTCCTCTCAGCAGGAAACACTGTGATCAGCTCTTGTACGATGAGAAACACAATACAGACTCGGCTAAGCTGATAGGTGGGAGAGTAATCAATAGATGTCCACAGTCAGTCTACTAATTGATTAATCTTTCACATTCATGATCGATCAAACTGTTCAATTTTAGTTCAGTTTGTTTAATACTGCAACAAAGTATATTCAAACTGTACATGTATGGACATTATACAAAGCCTACCGATGTGTCTTCTGCCTTACAATTAACTTTTGTAACAGCAGTATGAAAAAAGAATCTGTTTAAGTTTTGCATGCACACAGATTATAGACACGTCCAGTTTTAATAAAACTTGTGAAATCCGTAGAGCTGTTGTGATTTCAAAACAGCCAGAAGCAAGATGTCTTCATCACATTTTTATGTCCAATTAAACAAGTACTGTTCTGTCACATTTTATATTCTTTTGGTCTCATGCATTTTTCTTTAAACCTGGAGTCGGGGGAAGCATGTCCTCGTGCATCACTTGCATCCATGGAATTGAGCTTGATGATCATGGATTATTAATTTGTTTTAACTAAAACGAACTCATGGGACAAATTATGTATCATCCATATCTCTATAATTAATATAATGCATGCTGTTTCTCTGTTGCTTTCTCTCATTTTGTGTTACCCGTTTCCTGCCTCGTACTTATGTAACTGCAGGGCAGCAGTGTCAGACACAAACCAACAAATGCTTTTTAAAATACACACACACACAGAGAGAATTAACGTGTTGGTGAAAGCAGAGGAAACACTGTCCAGAGCAGGAAGGAGAAAAGATTTGAGTTCTCACTGAAGGAGACTAGACATGCAAGCTAAATGCCTGAAGGAAAGCGAGAGGAAAAATAAGAGCATTTAGGATGCAGACACTGGCTGAGTTGTGATGGATAGTATGCGAAAACACACACGACAAAAGAGAAGATGAATGAGGCAGAGATGAAGCGAGCATAGCATTGATTTCATCATGAGTAATGTTAACAAAATCAGGTAAGAGCCCTTTTTTTTCTTTGGTCTGTAAAGGCGCTTCCTGTTCAGCTCAGACACTGCGTTTCAATTCTGCTGTGCCACAGTTTCACATCAGAGCTTCAACGGTGAAGCCAGCCACAATTCCTCATGTGTGGATGATTTTTTGATCTGTGAGTGTGAGTTGAGAATAGGTTAGGTACTTGCTGTGTATACGTGTGCATGTGCATGTGTGAGAGAAACAGGGAAAACGAAATGGAAGGAGATATATATCTTTCTTGAGCCACAGTATTGAATTGATTTTTACAGTGTGTGCATGAATTGGTAATGTTTGCCATTTGTAATAGAATATTTCTATCAGGACACCAAGTAAATAGACAGCAGGTAAATAAGGGAAGGACCTTCATTCACTCTGTGATTGTGTGTGTGTGTGTGTCTGTACACAAATGCATGAGGGCAAGTGTGTCAGTAATTGTGCGCAGTGTGTTATAATTGGTTTTTCCATCTCTATTAGGTAGAAGTGACTCCACTGCAGATGAGGGAAGATGCTGGCTATGGACCAAGGAGTGGTGGAGGAATGGCTGTCAGAATTTAAGGTACTGCTTGTGTGTGTATGTGTGCGTGCATGTGCAAAAAGCAATTTAATGAAGCACGCATCATGATCAACGTGCAGTACATTCTACATCTACTTGAATTTTTTTCTTATTTACAAAATCACACACACACACACAGTCTTTCTCTGAAGTGCTTATTTGCCAGACAGATTGCAGGCTCCCACTCAGAAACGAGCGCTCGCCGATACGTGACTGCTACAAGCCGAAGCTTGATGAGGTGTAATNTCCCACTCAGAAACGAGCGCTCGCCGATACGTGACTGCTACAAGCCGAAGCTTGATGAGGTGTAATAATAGAGGAGCAGATGAGATTTTCCTCTGAGAGCATTTAAGGGCCAATCTGTCGTCTTTTCTCAGTAAAGTTGACCTCTACATGAAAGCAAATCGAAGTGATTGACGGCTCCTTTAGCCCTCATCGCTGTGTGTCTTTTTGTAAAGCGTTAGACTCTGTCAAACAGTCATTTTGATCATTCAGCCTGCAGCTGCAACAGACAAAATGTATTCCCATCTTACTTTTTTTTCTTGACAGATCACTCTTGTTAATATTTTGCTCCATTTGGCATGACTTCTAAAGTTAAAGCTATCAGGCAGATTCATTGCATCAAAATTACTTCTTTGTATCTAACTTGGTGTGTGTGTGTGTGTGTGTGTCAGACCCTCCCTGACAGCGCTGTATCCAGCTATGCTTCATCACTAAAAGACAAAGGTGCCCTGATCCCTGCACTCTACAAAGTCATCCGAGAGAACTACAGCGATGTATGGACACACACACACAATTTCCAAGGGCCATATTTATTCACGCAGCATTACTTCTTTTATGCTATTTTATTGCTTTTATTTCTATTTATTTTTTATTTATTTTTTATTTTTTGTTGTGGCTCTGTGCGCTGTTAACACACTGTTCTGATCTACTATAATAATAGAAATATCAGATGCAATAATCATGACATCATGACACCATGCCATTTGTTGTCTGCTGTTTTTACGCCGTTCTATCTTCGTGTGCTTTGGTTAACTTGTTTCTTCCTTCTCCCAGTTGCTGGAGCCCGTGTGCCACCAGTTGTTTGAGTTTTACCGCAGCGGCGAACCCCAGCTGCAGCGTTTCACACTACAGTTCCTGCCAGAGCTCCTGTGGAGCCTGCTGTCGGTCAGCACAGCCAGAGATCCACGTACCTCCGGCTGCATCGAGGCCCTGCTGCTGGGCATTTACAACTTGGTAGGGAAGCAGCAGGGACTGTGTGTATTCAAGTTTCACACAGCCAAATTTGTATGACACAGTTGATGCCTTGCTTTTGTTTTTCAATATCAAGTGTATAATAAGAGCGCTACTAAACACTAAAAAAAACTGCTAGATCCTTAGCAAGTGGGTATAATTATGTGTTTCCAGAGGCAGGATACTTAACCACTCAACTATTTCTGGGATCTACGTCATGTGTTTTGAAAGATTATCTTACTGCATTGCTGCTTCTGTGGAGCATGACAGGAAATATCAGTTAGAAATAGGGAAATTGAAACACACTGACTTTGCAGATATACTCTGCGGGGCTCTCAAATGCCCGTAGACATTCTTCACAGAGACTCCAGCCTGGTAATTAAAGTGGTCGACAGCATCAGATTGAGTCATTTTGCAGCCAGTTTGGCTCTCAATATTTTATCTTTGGGTTATCAAAGTGCAGCATCCCTTAACCACCACCCTGAATAGCAGAATAGGTCAGCTGCCGCTCATCACACTGGCTGCCTCCCATTAATCCATTTGACATTAAGGTGCACACACAGGACACCAAAACCCCCTGGGAGTGCTCACACACACAAACAAGCACACATACATCAACAAAATGAGTATGGAAATGAGATCCTGAGGTCGATTCACAAACTCCCACACATTAATGAGTGTGTTCAAAGAGATAAGCATACACACACACACACACAAAGCTCCTGTTTTTCTCACACACAGACGTTTTCTCTCCATCTTCCTGTCTTTCTCTTCCACAGGAAATAGTTGATAAAGATGGACAAAGTAAAATACTATCTTTCACCGTCCCTTCCCTCTCCAAACCCTCAGTGTACCATGAGGTGAGGAAGCATACACAAATGTTCACAAACATTCATTTCCATTTGCTGATCTATTCAGTTTAAAAGCTCCATCTTCTTCTCCCCACCTCCAGCCTTCAGCCATTGGCTCCATGGCCCTAACAGAAGGGGCCCTCGCCAATCACGGGCTGAGCAGGGTGGTGTACAGTGGGCCACACCTCCAGAGAGAATCCTTCACAGCACAAAACAGGTGAGAGGCTTAACTGGGCACGCTTGCTTTATGTCTCTTTGTGGATGGAAATATGTGAGCGTGGTGGAGCTTATACACTTTTAGAAATGGGCCTTTCCTCGTAGCAGGCTGCCAGTCTGCCTGCTCAGATTATCAACAAGCAAGAGCCAGCAACCAAAATAGAAATACACATAAAGGAGGATGAACAATCAGACAAAGAAGCACAGTGAAGCGATGATTCATGGTACTTTTCTAGTTTTTTCATGGTTGGGGTTTCTAAAATTAATTGAATGAAGACCCACAGCTTCCAGCTTCTGGACGTCAGGCTGGTCTGATGTTATATTGGTAGTTATCTTAAAATCACAGTGAACATCTTCTACATTTTTCAAACTGTGAAACTTTTTCTGAGAATAAAACTAATGAATGACTGGTTATGATAATTCAGAACTTGTTTGATTCTAAGTTGTACATCTGGGAAGAATCTGTCATAAATGATTAGAGCCTGGGTATCCTAATCTACAAATGAATGTTAAGACAAAGTGTCTTAACATTCAAATGTGGCAGTAATGGCTGATTGCAAATTTTCTTTTATATTCCTTCAGTTTCTTCTTTGCGGTGCACTTATCTTGAAATGGAAACTTAAAGAATCATACCATCCATTTTGTATGTTTGAGCCTAATATATTCAATTTTCACACATGTTATGTTACTGACAACCATTTCCCAAAGGACAAAACCGTATTTCAGCTTTCCTGATATTTTGCAAAATCTCTTAATCTTTCAAAATCAAACATTCAAGCAATACACCCACCTTAGAAATCGATGTTTCACCTGATAATAGTTATGTAGCCTTATGAAATCACAGTCGTTTAAATTTTTCGATAAACACAGGTCTTTTTTTGGGACTATATTCCCCTGTGGAGACAGACATTCACTCCGCACTTTTTATTGTGCTTAAACACTAAAATTACGTTACTTTGAAAAAAACCTGAATACACGTCTTGTTCGTGATGATGGATTACCTATCCCAAGAATGTTTCAAGTATCAAC
>VXCM01001707.1:0-37179 GCA_014773175.1 Lucifuga dentata
AAAGCGTGGAGTGAATGTATGTCTCCACCAGGGAATATAGTCCCAAAAGAAGACCTGCGTTTATCAGAAAGTTTAAATGACCGTGACTTCATAAGGCTGCTTAACTATTAGCAGGCGAAACATCGATATTAGGCTCAAACATGCGTGATTGCCGGTATGGGTCCTTTAAGATCATACCATTCATACAATACAGAACTATCTTCACACACACACACACATCCAGTAGCTTCCCAAGTCAGCATGTTTGTTCTTCATGCTGGTGCACCAACATTGCTGACTGTACCTCAAAGGAATCCTTCAGTCTAGCTCGTATGTGTTAATTGCTTTCTTCAAGCGGCTTTGAACTTCTCCCCTCTCGATAATGAGTTCTTTTAAAGAGATTAGGTTTGACATGACAGAACAAAGAGAGTGTGAAGGACGTGGAGAACGCAGAATGAGAAACAATTTTGTTATCTTTCATAATTTTGAGCGGCCTGAAATTACAAATACTGGCATTCAAGATTTACTGTTTGTACAAACTTTTCTAGGTAGCTTTTATATTTGATACATTATTTCTTTTATTCATGACCAAAATTTTTTGATTATCTGTCATCTGAAAATTGTGCGATATGTTGTATTGGCAAATGCATCACTTTTGACATTTTGCTAAGGTATTGCTTTAGTTGTGCAACATAAAAATCTGGTGGAGTAACACTTTAGGTCTCGCATGAGCAAACACTGGACTTGTTTGGCTTTATGATTTTGAGGTATTGCTGTGAGAAGTTATCAGTATCTAAGATACTAACACCTTGTTTGTATGCATTCCACCCTGCCTCTCTTGCTCCAATTTCCTGTTTTGTTTTCCTGTCACACACCTCACTTTCTTGCTCTTTCTTCGGCCTTGTGCTTACTTTCCCCTCATCTCTCCCTCTATATTTATTTACCTGTTTTTCACTTTTAATCTCTAACTCTCCAGAGGGTTCAGTGTCCCTGTGTCACCTCATCAATTATGCAGCTTACTGAAACCTAGCCAGATGCTACAGGTAGTACGCTGAACTGAAAAGCTCAGTCTTTCCATTCTCCTCAAAGTTTTTTTTTTTTTTTTTTTNTTTTTTTTTTTTTTTTTTATTACCTCTTAGACATAATATTCAGTGCTGCACCTTCACCACCTTATTCCGAAGAACTGTAACCGGCTTGCCCACTTTTGCCATCCCTCAGCGCGACATTGAATATCCAAGAGTGATCAGAATGAGGGTATTCTAAGCATCTTTTGTGTGACCATGACGTCTTCAGGGGAATACAGTAATGAAAACCCATCTGTAAGAGTATAGGCTCTTCAACATTACAAAAAGAATTCATGCCAAGAAGATTCATATCACCTTAACTTATTCTGGTATGTTGATTTCAGTGAGAGATAGTACACTATTTCTAAACAAGTCGCTAAAGTGATCAAAAATTGTGCAAAACGGGGTTTTATTCAGAGCAGTTCTGCTTAATTTTGTACAGTCACATATAATCTCAGTCCAGTAAGCACAGTAAGTTCATGGCAGCTTTGAAACACTTGATTATTTGTGATTATACATGGGATACTATGATTTGCCCTCTGGGTCAATGCATTTGCTTTGTAATGGCCGGGATGTACTCTGTTCAACTCCAGCACCAAGAATCTATTTTTGCCCTGAAGCTTTTCGTCTCCTGAGCATGAACCAATGACAGCGTCATTGCTGTCAGGACAGTGTGTGTAAGCCATATTCAGCATTTAGGGCAGGTATTGTTTGGAAAATTACAATACCAGTCTGAATACCAGTACCGTTTTCCCAGAACCTATCAGGTTACAGGGGAGCAAAGAGTGAAAACATGTTTGACCCCACCCAACAAATGTCACCATTTTTGGATTAAAGGTTTCTAAGCTTTCCATGAATGGCCTGTTTAATGGTGCTTTCTTGCATGCAATCCTCATGCCATTGCTTGCTACTTAACTAACCTACACTTTAGCGACAAAGTTGATGGATAGGACATAGAAGTACAGTGGGGTCCAAAAGTCTGAGACCACCTCGAAAATCTGTGATGTTTTCCATGTAAATCTGGAAATAATCAGAAAGTCTGATATCACAGGAAGCTCTCTGGAACATTGTCAAATCATGCTGGGATAACTTGGCTCATTACAAACTTGCCAGCTCCAGTGCCTTCTGTCATGAAAGCAAAAAGGGGATCATACCAAAAACTAAGATATTCTGAAATTCATGTACATTTTTCAAAGATTCAACTTTTCACTCAAATTGTTAAGATGATATTATCATTTCATCAAAAATCTTGTATTAAATTCAAAAAGAATGCAAAATAGAAGCATTTCACATTGGTCTCAGACTTTTGGACATGTTTTGTCAGAAAAGAACTTTAAGCCAAAGTTTTAAATTTTAACCCGTGAAAACTGCACAGAATGTATAAGAATAAAATGTATTTTAAGATTTATGTACTCCATATTGGCAGTTTTATCGTCTTTGTTGGTATCTAAACTCAAAATCCAGCATTGTCTCTACCCTGATAGATAACCTGAAAGTCCCCATCAGCATGAAGAGAGTGTTTACCTCGTCACTGTTTATGGGTGACTGGAGCCGGTGGGTGACAGCTGGGGGCCAGCCAGCCAAGAAATCCAGCTCAGCATGTGCGTGAACATACACACCTCATACACATGCACATGCACACACACACAGTGCCATCCCTATAAATAAGTTAAAGTCATCGTCTTCTAAAAATAAAGTTGTGGTTGTTCTGGACGTTTGAGCATGTCTGTTATCTGAAGAGCTCAAAGGAAGTTTTTGAGATACAGAGGATAGGAAAACATTGTCGTGCTTGAATGTGAGAGTTTCCTGATTGGGATAATCAGGGTATTTGTGGGGGAAGGGGGGAGTGGGGGTGGACTGGATCACAACTATATGTTAAGGCTCAGGACTGAAGTAATCAGTTTTAGGAGTATAAATTGAATCCTATCAGAACATGGCTACTCCAAACACTCCAAAGACATGTGTGTGTCTTGTAGTGAAAGCATGTTCTCTGCAACCCCCATGAATGTGTGTGAGAGGGAGTCTGTGTCAAGAGAAAGTGTGTGTGACAAGACAGACTCCATTATCCAGTCTGAAGGTGGGGAGGGGGGCTGCATTCCTTCACAGGGCTCGCATTACGAGCCTCTATAGTGTGCATCTGTGTGGGTGAATTTGCGCGATGTATTCTTTATAGGGGCATCAACACTGGGGTCAAAGGTCAAAGTCACAAAGTTTGAGACCCTTACACACTTTGTACTAGCTGGTATGCATGAGTTAGTACCTCCTCCCTCAAGGGCTTGAACTTCACCTTGCTTCATTCCCTCGCCTATTTCATCAGTGAATCATCCTGCTCCGGTGCTAACCCTCAGGATTCAGGGTTTTGATGTTTGGCATGACACACTCTGATTTATTAATGTAATCATTCACTTTTTAAACTTCCTCTCTTCTCAAATGTCAAACCTTCAGACTGTAGTCTTACAAATACTTATTCCCTTCTGGGTGAGGAATTGTCTTTTTCCCTTTCTTTTCTTCCATACCTGAGATCTTATCTTCCCGTCTCTGTCATTTGATCTGTGAAAAGATGCTGAAAGGTGGAGGAGGCAAAATGTGGGGGGTAGCTCGTTAGCGGTATTTCAGTTCACCGTCAGGCTGATCTGAAAGAGACAAATGGGGATTTTATGAGACACTTTAATTTAATTTTGAGCATCAATAGTTATTTCAGACACAAAACCCATTTTTCTTTGTCCCTTTTCTTTCTATTTAACCAAAAAAAGTCTTAGTTTAGAGCCAGTGCTTTTGTGTCAGGTGCATTAGGTCAAGCGTCTCCCTAGCAGGTACTGCAGTCTTTCTTTTGCGAAACACGGAATCGCTGTGGGAAGCTGTCACGGAGCCTGGTTAAGCCACTTTCACACACTGCTCACCACACACTATTATTTGTCCATTACTTGTAATTACGCATCATGATGACTGATGGAATGTTTTCGAGGCTGAGTTGGCAAGTGGTTCAGCTTATCCTGGTGAGGACTTTCTGTAATTACCCAGTCATTAAACACAGCTCAGTGTGAATACAACCTGATGGGGCAACTTGCCAAGAGCTAGGTTGTAGTATTCATATCTCCAGGGTGTGTGGACAGGATTCATGTTGATGTCATGCTACGCTGCATCCGTGAAAAAGAATCTGAGATAAATTCTGTTTTATTTTAGTAGCAGTTACTCCGTATTTATCTCATCCAAAGAGATTGAACACTGTTCTTAGAAGGTGTGGTCACAGGAGATGAGGGAAGTTATTTGCTAGCTCTTCAGGAAAGTGATTACAATGTTTTCACTCACTCAACAATGTGTGTCAGACTCATTGCTAGAAAGAAGGGACTTTATTCAAGGGGTGCTGCTTAAAGAGGGTGTTTAAAACTAAGCCAATGATGATGAGAGGATGCAGGACTTTAAGTGTCTTGATTGTCTTGGATGGACTTGTGGTTTTGGATGATAATGGGGTCTGAGATGGATCTCCAACAGGTTGCATCACTTTATAGTTCACCTCCTTTGGTCTTTGGCAGGTACTCATCAATCTTTGCCAGCAGCTGCACAGATCCTCACTGAGATAATTGGAGAGCAGAATGAAAAATACAATAGGGCCTCATTAGGAATGAGTCCGTTCTTTTCAGGCGCTTTCATATCAAATTTCAGCAACAAAGAAATCACGGAGGGGGATAATCAAAGTTTAGAACGAAGGTTGAACTATGCTCTAGGTTTTTCTTACTAGGGTTCAGAATTGTCAAATGGAATGATTGGTAAAGCCTTTGCAAAACTTTTATTTCATAGTAAAATTTTATAGTTGATTTTTCAGGACATATCTTTCTTATCAGTATATTGCTGATTTATTCCTTCATTGCAAAGTTTGGTTTGGTTATATACACTAACAGTCATGATGGCGTATGAAACCCTTCAATGACATGTTTATCTTTACTTCTCCTCCTGGAATTTAACCAATTATCTCATACAATTTTATGAACGTTCTGTTTCTGAGCTGCAAGTCAAAGTCTTTTCTCATGAGGAATGTTGTCAGGAAGTTTTGAAATTTCCTCTGAATGGTGCCAGCTGCCAAAACCAATTGAGCGATTGGAGAATTCACATACAGATGTAATATGTAATGTCTCACTTTTTTCCTTCTGTGTTTTGCTCCCTTTGTTAAATTTCCTTGCCAAATTAAACAACTGCCATATCCTCGTAAAAGATTCATTCCCAGGGAAAAGTATGAATCAGACGTCCAGACGTCCCTATGAAATACCCTGGTCTTCTATGGAACAAAGAGCTCAGTGTAGCTTAGAGAAATTTGTGACTGCATACGGTGTACATTTACAAGTGGGTGGGATCTCATCTGCATCGCCTGGATGTCTGGGCTGGAGATGTCTTTGATATAACTTCTTGGATGTTTTGTGAAAACATACTTAGATCAAAGATCTCTGTGCTGCCGGATGGACCGCCTTGGTGTCATTATAATAGACAAGTCAGATAGAAAGACATTTTGAAGACATTGACAAAATAAGTCTCATTTTCATTTTTTTTGAGTCCTTAGTAAAACAAAATTCTGTATCTTACTTTCTTTCTGTCTTCCTTGGGTTCATTAAAGATGGCATTAATTGGATCACAACCTGGGATCCTGTTAACTAGACTGTAAATTGCCTGCTGGTGATTTTTAAGGGTTGGAATTTTAAAGGCATTCTAATTTCCGTCTTCGCGTCCATCTGCTATGTGTGTATTTTACCTCCAAAATCACTGTTGTATCCAGCAGAAGCATTTTAACTGGTTTTCAACTACCCACCATTCCTTGTGCATCGCCCTCAAGCCCTTTCTTAGGACTGTTTTGGTAGGAAAACCTTCTCTGAATTGTGCTTTTCACACAAAACTAGTGTAGTAAAGATTACTTTTATTTAGTGTAGTAAAGATTACTGTTTTATGTCATAAACAGTCAGATGATTATGGTAGCATGAGCATTTTGGACATATTTGTGTTTCCAAGTGTCTCAGAATAAGTAGGCCTACACAACACCTTCTACTGAAATTAAACTATTTCCTTTGTCCCAGATAAGAGGTTTTCTCTCATTGAGGTTTTTTTTTTTTTCAAATCTTTATTTCTGTCTGTAATACACAAAAAAACAAACAAAAAAAAAAACAAGAACATAAAAACAAATATGTGAATTCTCCCAACAAACACATCTCCAAAAGTTCCATTTGACATAAAATTAGTGTGACTCTCTCCCCAGCAACTATAAAAGTTTTCTAAAAGAAAAAAAAAAAAAAAAAAAANAAAAAAAAAAAAAAAAAAATCAGTGAACCACAGCGATAGTTTGGGTCACGGTTTGGCTCTCTGTAAATACACGAGATCGATTTCCTCTGCCCTGACTCCCATCTTAGTTAACCCTGATCATGGTTAACAGAGCAAAAACTGATCCACCCACCATGTTTTGTTTGTCTACCTCCCAGCAAAGAGCAAGGAACAGTGAATCAGAGGTCACTCTCACTCACGCTGATTTATCTCATTTATTCCTGGTGTCACTCTTAACTGAAACAGAACATTTTTAATTTATTGGAAACATTGAGGCTGTGCTGGAACGGGACATGGAGCAGAGTAGAATTCAAACACATTGCTGAGCAACCAAGCTCAAGATCATCTCAAGATCATCTCTCTAACATGTTTCACTAGGTTCCTTTGCTTTATTTTTCTGAATCTTGTCTCTTTTTCTTACATCTTAGCTGTCCACCCTCTTTCATTATTTACGGTACGTCCTCTGCCTTTCTCTCTTATCTCTCCATCACAGCTGACTCTGTTTTTCTGTCTTATCAACTGCTGGTTCCTCTGGGCTTCCGTACCTCATATCAGCCTGACTGATTACACTGTAGCAATGCTCAGATAAGATTATGTGTTACTAGTACTGCATAGCCGGTCAGTGGGGTCCCAACTCAAATAAGGCTTTCATGCACATGGTAACCAAACCTACGAAATAGTAAAGGATCATACCTTGCGTGTTTGAGGCTAACTACCCACATGCATGTTATCTTGCTGCCAACCATTTTACAAAATATAAAACTATTTTAATTTTTGTGTTATTTTGCCAAATACCCTAATCTTTTAAAATCAAAAGTTCAGGTGATACGCCAGACTTAAACTTAAATGTTTTGCCTGCTAATATGCATGTTCGCTTGAAGAAGGCAGGGTTGTTTTAGTTTCTCGATAAAAGCAGTTTTCTCCTGGGACTATATACATATATATTCCTGGTGGAGACATACATTTTCTTCCATGCAGCTCTGTGTTGGATCGATTAAATTAAGTAACTTCGACAAAAGATAATACGTTTCCAGTCTCTCCAGGTTCATTTTTACAGTGAACTGGAATGAACTGAAACCAATCGCTGGTTGGAAGGTAGGAAAAACTATTTGAAAATGTACTGCTCCAGTAGTACACTTTGGGAGATGGGTGGCAGTAATGTAACTTGTATACAGGTAATATTTGTTGGGCTCAAACATGCAAAACAACCGGTGTGGTCCTTTAAAATTTTGAATGGAGTTGTTGAGATTTGATTTGTATTTGTCATGCAGTAAGCTGCAACTGGATCAGGTCAGAGTGACTCTGAGAGCCTTCTGCTCAGCACACTCGGTGAGCCCACTTAAGACTTGATAGATTTCCCATTATTTTTAGACAGCCATGATGGAGCACCAGGTAGCGCACAGCCCTCTCTGCTTTCTTTTAGTTTCCACTTCCTGAGTGAAAACACTATCTTGCGACAGCACATAAATGGTAAGCCAGACTGCTGCCAACTCCCAGAGATAAATACTTCTCTTCATGTGAAACAATCACAAAAATGTAATCAAGCAACCTCGGGCCATGTTTCCAAGCCTCCATTTGGAAGTCATTCATTTGGTTTTGGAGAGGTTATGAACACTTGAACCGTGGCAGAGCACCAAGGATCAGTGCCAAGCTGTATCACCAGGCAATAAGCAGGATTATATTTGTCGTTTATTTGACATTGAATGGTCCCATGGAAAATATGAGCAGAGTTTATTGGTTTGTCTATGGTGTGCCAGCCTTACAGTCTGTTCTGGTTGGCCTGTATGCATACACGTGGGCAGACTGAGCTGATTTGGCTCTCAGATTGCAATAATGTAGAGCCAACTGCCTTTGAGAATCAAATCCTAGCAGCAGAGGATTTCAGACCAGACTCAAATACATTTATGCAACATTTGATTTAGCTCTGTGGGGTTTACTGAGGATTTCCTTTAACGAAATGCACTTTTGAAATTGTTTTGAAAATTGGACCATCAAAGCCAAGAGCACATCAGCATTGTAAGCTTTAAAAGTATTTACATTGATATATTTATTGTTAAATTGGTTTGAGTGCTTTGTTCAGTAAAGCATATCTGCATTTTTCATTTCATTCAAGAGACTTCTTGGTGAGTCAGCTAATCTGACCAAGCTTGAATTTCATACATAAAAATGATGATGCACACTGCAGCAGCCCTGGGTGACATGCCATGGTGCGACATAAGCTGGAACAGGACAGAAAGAGTATAGCGCTTGACACATTACCCCATTCTGAGTCATGCAAGGAGCCTGGAACAAATATTTTGGTTGACTACTCAAGGGTTACCGTCACCTTGGCTTTAATAGCAAGTCACCATCATTCNCCCCCCAGGTTCAACAAAGAAAGGAGATAATGGGTTTTTGGTTAGAAAATCAAGTTAAACCCTGTGATTATGATCACGCTCAGTTTGAAGTGCTCAGGTTTGTTTTAATTGTCATTACTGCTAAAAAAAAAAAAAAAAAAAAAGAAGCAAGCAAATTTACCATAAATATGGAAATACTGATCAAGCACTGAAGCATATTGTCACTTTTGTCAGCAAAGTAGAAGGTTATGGCCCAGAGGAGACATTATCAGAGTATGAAAGGTTTGGTGGTTGTAGGTCTCAACGCACAGGTGAACTAACGCCTCAGGGTGCACTGAGTCACATGTTGACCCCTCCTCCCTCCAACATATTCATAGATATTATCACCAAGTATACTGCAGAAGCGTCAGGTGAACAATTGATCCAGTTGGACAGCGGTTCACCCCGCAGTCACGTTGTGTTCAGGGCGCATCTCCTCTCTGCTTGGTTGACCCCTTCCCTGACTTTCTCTTTGTCTCTCTCCCTCCTACCTACTATCCAGAGAATTACATGTGCAAGAAGGAATGAAAAGAGGTATTGTGCTCTGTTGAATGCAAGCTGTGTGTGTGTGTGTCGGTGTGTTTCAGTGGCTATCTTTTCTCTTATTCCATCTGCAGCCATGCGGGCATCAAAGCCTTGGCATACCACATGGTCAGAGGAACAAGGAGCATGTTTGAACCCGTGTCATATTTACTCTCCATATATCAGGGCCCTTAAGCGAGGAAATCGTGCTTATTTGCATGCAACTCACATAGAATGTATTACACAAGACCAGGGACATACCTTGCTGTTGTCATGAACTCAGGCTACATTCCAATAATTATTCTTGCCCAAATTGTTTTATTCACTGAATAATGTAGATATTGGAACCTAGCCTAGTAAAATGGCACTACATTTATTGCACTATATTAATTGCAACGCTTGCCATAACTTTTGGAATGTATCCCAGGATCATAATACTGTGCCCACTACTATAACTGGTTAGACTGCACTGTCAGCGTGAGCCTGTGTGACTGTTGTAGAGGAAGTGAAGAGTTTGGACAGACATCATCATCATGTCCGCAGCAAGAGTCCCAGGGAAAAAAGGCAGGCATTGATCTTGAGGAAGAAAACAGTTGAAGATTTTTGTTTTCACTGCTATCAAGAAATGTGAAAGACATGTTATGATGAATGAATTTGTGCATCGTTGTGTTGGTGTGGAGCTTTTGTTAGGGTGCTCACATGATCAGCGATTAAAAATTGGGCAACACTGGTGGGTGTTTTTTTNTTTTTTTTTTTTTTTTTTCTATAGAGTTGAGCCATGGTGTTTGGCTCTCTGATCAACTTTATTCAGCTTGGACTGATGTGCTGACTTCAAATGTGCAAGCAGTGACAGAGCAGAAGTGACAGAACAACAGAAGAGAAGCTCATAACCATTGTAAAGTACTGTATTTTACGGAATCGTATAACACAAAAGTGAACCTGCAGACCCATGATGTGGGTCTGCAGGCGACTGCATGGTGAGATTTCGGCAGTCAGACAGGGCTACTGGATTCATAAACTGGTAGTCTATATTAGTATATAAAAAGTCAGGTTAGCTAAGCCCAATGCAAAGCATGCTTCTTCATGACGTGTTGCTCTTGGTATTGCGTGAAAACACTCTTATTTCTTATGATGAGCAAATTGCATAGCTACATGCATTTTGGCAGCATGGGATACATAGCTTACCACATCACATTTTTACTGCTGATGATGTGAGCATCCTAACTTCATCCCTTTCAGCTATTGAGCAAAAGGCCTGAACATCTCTAACAAACTCAGTGTCATTCATCGTCAGTAAAGAGAAATGGTACTCCATTGTTGGTTCTTGAGTAGTTACTCATACACAGTGGGAGACATCTAGTTATTATTCATTAGCGATAACCTTTGTAGCTGATGTTCACTGTGGATTTGGTCTGACTGTCCACACATTCAAATGTCAGGTCTAATTGCTGAGCCAAAGCATGAAGGCCACACAGTGACCTTTACTCATACAACTCCAAAGCTGTACAATCTGATAAAAATAAAACTCATTCAACTACTAGCTGTTGTTTTTGTTGCCTTTACTGTCTGTTAGCCAGTCGTTCTGTTTTCCTGGAGCTCTCCTAAGTGCCCGCTTAAAAACTCCAACCTCTTTCTGTCGACCTGCATTAATGTCTGTCTGCACGTGTCTCAGGCTGCATCTCTGTTGGCGGGTTTGAGTCTGTGGGTGAGTAGGTTAAGGTTCATACTATGTTCTTATCTTCTGACCTGTAACTTTTATCGAATGTCATACTTAATTAATGAAGCCAAGTAAAAATGTATCATTGTTATGATTGCTGGCTGTGAGGCAATAAAAGACCAAGCAAAAGTACTTGTAAAAGCTCACTATATTTACTGTATATACTTGAATATAAGCCGATCTCGGCAATAAGCCAACTCCCGATTTTGACTTGCAAATTTAGATTTTTAAAGAAACCCGCATATAAGCTGACCCACTGATGTTGTTCCATCAATTTATTTGTTTAGCAAATTATCTGTCTTTTTTCTGAGAATTGTCATTCTGTGATTTTCTGAAAATAATCCATGTACCAGTCAACAGCTGATTACCTTAAGTGACATTAGCTAACATTAAGTTTTCCGGACTCCTCTTCCTCGTCTGCATTGCATTGATGAAGGTAAGGAAAGCTTTACCAATGAGCTATAATGATCATGGTGCTTATTTAGCTTATTGTAATTATGGTATTTTTTTTTTTTGTTTTTTTTGTTAAGAATCTCACCCATTACGTGTTTTCAGTAATTATCCTGTACCTGAGTTGATGTGGGCATGTCTATGTGCTGGACATTCCTCGATACAGAGTTTCGGAATTCCCTCAGCTGACCCCCTGATGTTGTTCCATCAGTTTGTTTAGCAAATTACCTGTTTTTCTGGGTATTGTCATAATATTCCTGTGATTTTCTGAAAATAATCCACCTACCGGTATGATATCTGTTTCAGCACCTGATTACCGTAACTGATGGATCATGGCTTACTGGCCACCGCAAAATGTGCTGAATAAGATGTTTAGTCAGGAAAGACATCATTCTAAGATATGATTTAAACTATTTTCCATGGGTGGTGGTAGTGGGCAGTATTTCCACCCCTGGAAATTTCGTTCTCTGGGATCCAATTTGAATTACTCATGCATAAGCCGACCCCCGATTTGCATTGTGAAATTTGGTAAAAAAAAAAACAAAAAAACAAAAAAAACAACAACAACAACAACAAAAAAAAAATACTCGGCTTATACTCGAGTATATACGGTATTTAAATAGCATATTAATGCAACATAAACCTGTATTAGTCAATATTTTTTATATTACTGCTGAATCAAATTACTCTGAGTCTTTATAATCTTATCCCACTTCCATCACCTTTTCTATGTTCTTGTTCTGCACTTGGCAATCAATCTGCATTATTCCTTGTACCTTATTGTTGTTTTGGCACAAGGTGAATTGAGTAACTTTTCTCTGGAAGCATCACTCTTGCTGGCTTAGAACCATCTGTGTTCAATCATCTAAAGGGCAGCTACTACTATTGCCAAATTACAGCACACTCTATCTTAATCTCCAGGAGATTCAGCGCTTGATATGTGTGTGCGTGTGTGTGTGAGAGGCAGGGAATGGGTTTTACTAGTAGTTGCTGCCTTGTTTTGTGAAGCTAAAATATGTGGTCGATATATGAAAGAAGGGAAGGCTGGTCAGAGATCAGTGTGTGTCAAGATTTAGAGGTGTGGGTTTTCTGTGCCACCTATACAGGCTCGTTACAAGAAACGCATTCTTTCAGTGCTGATAAGAAACAGCTTCTCTTTCAATTTCCCTTCTTTTTAATCTCTATCCATCTTCTGGCCTCCCATGTACTGAACTTGCAGTTGTTAATCATGATGTATTTACTCTCATGAAGTACTTTTACTTTCTACAGCAGTTTATGAGAGTAGATGCAGACAGCAACCAGTTGTGTGTGTGTTTGTGTGTGTGTGTGCGTCTTTCTACTTGTGTATAAACACATTACTTCAATAACAGCAAAATTGTCTTTGGGATGTGCCTTGGATCGGGTTTGGTTCTGGAGGGTTGTTTACTTGCTTGAGTAGCAGATTTCTTGAAGCTTTGCTTTCTGTTTTTCCTTCTCCCAAAATGGAAAAGAAGTTCTGTGGCGCTGTGTCAGTGCCTGTAGGTTTTTTATAAACTGTATAAAGATAAAAAATTCATAATAACTCTGCAGGGTGGGAACTCACCTTGTAGTGCATGTGAATGGGTCTGCAGGTGTGTGTGGTTTAGAGGGATCTGAATGAAAAATAGTTTGCACTATAATTGCTAAAGAATGCACGACCAGTCCAGATGTGGTTCAGCTCAACTTTTATGCTAAATTGAACTCCTGCTTTGTGGTTTTAATTTAGCAAGGTAGACCAGAAAACTTCTTTTGTATTCACATTAGCTGACTCAGTGCCTCTTTGCATGAAAGGAATGGAGCCTACATTTGCTAGATGAGTGAATCATTGCTGAGAATATGACTGTAAATTGGCTGTTGGCTCAGTATGTTTTACTAGTAGATTTGCTCAGTAATGACTTACTGCTGTATATAGCGTCCAAAAATCTGGCCTCTTCATTTGGGCCAATTTCTCAAAAAGTTGTCACTGTGCATCCCACAGTTAATACAATGTGCGTTTCCATGTATCTCCTTTCACTGGGGAATAAAAAGGGATTTGCTCCTTGTGTTATAAGTTTTTGCAGTTGGATGACGCAGAAATTCTGCTCTTTGTTATTTCTGTTCTCTCTCTGCAAATGGATTTACAATATGCCCAAAGGACGCAGATCAAAACGTCGGTAGCTGCTGCTGTACTGCATTACACGGTAATGTACTGCAGCATTTTGGCTCTGGGGACAGACTTGAATCACTGACTATACACAGAAGAGGAAAGAATGATGAAGGTAGGGAAAAAAAGAGATAGATAAAGACGGTGACTAGTGAAGTCTCAAGGGAGGTGAGTTTGAAAGAAAGAAGGATGGCACTATGGATACACAATGCAGTGAGAAGAAAAGGAGGGAGGGGGTAGTGTTATGTATGATGTCAGAAGTAAAAGGCCTTCGGCTTTTTTGACACAACTTTCTTCCTGACACATACTTTTCCGACATGGCCTATTCTTGATTCCCTCTGTGTTCTCTCTCCTCCTTGTCTCTCTTTTCATCTCCACCTAGTGCTTCCACCGCGGCTGTCGAACAGCGCAGCATCGAACTCCCATTTGCTCACAGCCAATTTGGAAAGAATTTGCTCTTCCATTAAAGTATATGTTCAGAGCGACTTTCGTCCCATTCCTGTTAGTTTTTTTTTTTTTTTTNTTTTTTTTTTTTTTCTCTGCCTCCCCAGCGAACAACCAGCCATGTCTCTCCTTGCATCAGGAAAAAACAGAAACACTGCTTTTTCAAGGGCACCACAGTTCAGACTCCTCTGAAAGACAAAATGAAACATCAGCATGTGGGTTTTTTGGGTATAAATCTCCCTGGATTCTGTTTCCTTTGTGCCATAACCTGGAACTTAATGGGTCAAGATGAAAATTTGTATCTGGATATTTTCTTGTTTCTGATCTTCAATGCTGTAGGGTCTGTTTAATGAAAGTGAGAAGTGAGATTTAGAGAAATAGGAAGCTACTAAAGGGTGCTTTCGCAGCAGAAATTTGGAAATAAATTAGAAACTAATTTTCCTGTAATAGGAACTATGTGGTTCCTATAGCGAATCCCTTGCTTGCATTTGCATTGTGAGTCACTTACAGTGGAGATTATGGAAAGTGACGTCTACGCTGTGAAAATGGCTAAATTTCCACAGCACAAATACACACTTTAACTTCTCGTGCCAATCTTTTGTCTCGAGGGACCATGCTAATGTCACCAACAAAAATACTGCTGAGTCTCTATTGCCGCGTCCCTATCCCAGAATACCATCCATTGTGTCGTAATACTTATGTTTCTGTTGGAGACACTTCAATTGTTGTGTTTGTCTTTAGTCTTGTTTAATTATGTAATCTTTCTTGGCACCACAACGCCTTACACACAATCCCAGGTTCCAGTAAACATAGAAAAATCTTTTTTTTTTTTTGCTGTGTACAAAAACAAGCTAAATCCGAGTATTTAATAATCGCGGTTGGGGATGCTTGCATCTTACCAATCAGTGACTACAAGCTCCACCCAGTAGTTCCTGAACCACTGGAGAATATCAATCCTGGAATCAGAATACAAAACAGTGCCTGGTCCCTTGATGTGAAATGAAAAAATTCTCACAAGTTCCACAAGTTACCATTGTTTGAGTAATTGTTAGATGATCAAGGAGAACACACACACACACACACACACACACACACACACACACACACACTCACTCACTCAAAATAAGGCTGACACTTTTGTCTGATCGGTGAGTAAACACCACCAAAACTTCATTACCTTTCTTTTGTTCTTTCTTTTCTCTTCATTGCAAACTTCTGTCCAGTCTTTGTCTCATAACAATTGTATGAGCACACACACATCCATGAACACACAGCTGCACTGCACTACAAAAGTAAAGTACAGTTATATCTGCACACACTCCTCAATAGCCGAAACACATTGTGCTATGAGCATAAATAGATCGATAACATATCTGTCCCTCTTTCATTTACACCCACAACACACAAAGATGCACAGTACTATAAAAAACACAGACAGGCTTTTTGTTCTCAAAAGGAGCAAAGTTCAGTTTGAGTTGGTGTGATTCTCAGCAGAAAACCAGGCAAAGCCTGAATGAATCAGAGGTATAAATTAGACAAATAAGCAGACCAGCATAACACTTGCCAAACTAGCAATTATTGTGATGAATGACTACAAAATGTGTTTAATAAATGCCCTGCCATGTCTCCAAGATGAGTTAGTTCATACTCTCGTGTATTTTCCTGGCTTTATTTCCAAAGAACAGCTTGTAGTAATGACAAGATGGCACAAAATTACGGCTGGGAAAGTGCTTTTGATGTGATCTGCCTTAAGTAAGCAGGATTTTTCTTTTTAAACACACCCACTTACTTTGCACATATGCATCACAGGCATATAAATGTAATTTGCGATCCAACAAACAGAAATAGAGAAAGAAGAGGCAGAATGAATGACTGCCCCTGCATTTGTTTTCAGTGAAATTCAGCCAGTAGCCATGGGAGGCAGCCACAAATGTTTCCAGCTTTTGTTACCTTCTGATTTATAGTCAGTCACTGCGTCCTTGAGAAGTTGGTCGAGGTTTCCTGCTAACCAGTGGGTGGGCTCTGTGCTCGGATTGTGTCGCTCAGGCTGGGCTGATGTCATTTTTACGGCCTTGTAATTGTAATTTTAAATAGATAAGAGATGAATGGCTGGGAATTGACTGACTGTGTACCAGTAGAAGTATTAACAAAGAAGAGATGGAAAACAATTGAAGAGAGTGCGTGCGTGTGTGTGAGCATGCACAATTCCCACTGGTCATTAAAATCCTGTGACACAGTATAAAACCATATGAGGTTTTCTAACATACATGGAATGTCAGGGAATCTGATAAATTCTTTCTGGTAGTGTTATGGAATAACAGGACAAAAGGGCCACTTCACAAGAATATACAGGAATGTATTTTCCAACTTCGTTCCCACATTCATCTCATTAGATGGTAGATTAAGCACTCCAAGCTAATATGACAAGGGGGAAATGCACTAAGCTATGGAGGGAATGGAGTTCTTTCTGGAAATGCTAGCTATTCCTGGCAGTGCTCTGATACTGGCATCTAAAGCAAGATTTCTGTTTAGTTCCTGGCTTTCGTACTGCGTAAATCTGTGGTGGGTATTTGGAAGCTTTGGGTCAGATGTTATTTGCTCATGCTCATTGGCATTCACACACTGCTGGTGTGCACTTGGAACACACCAGCCCGTTATGGTGACAATGTTTAGGATAGAGAGATATGAAAATGAACAGAGATGAAAGACAGGTTTTTGTCCATCTATGAAATGAAGAAACTGCAGTGAATTTTAACCTTTCACCCAGTTACAGTTTGGTGTTTTTTATACAGAGGATTTTTTTATGGAATGTCCTGCCCCCTAATTTCTTTGAATTGTCTCATTTTC
Source organism: Lucifuga dentata (assembly GCA_014773175.1). Lineage (NCBI taxonomy): Eukaryota > Metazoa > Chordata > Actinopteri > Ophidiiformes > Bythitidae > Lucifuga > Lucifuga dentata. The sequence goes on from VXCM01001707.1 coordinate 16,861, forward strand.
ATTTCAAGAATGCTGTAAAAGGGTTATGTTCTCAATCATGTTACCCTATGGCTTACCATTTTAAATTCTTTTATTTTTAGTTTTTCACTTTCTTATTTTCCACTTTTGTCATATAATTTAATTATTTTTATGCACCTTATGGAGAGCTGCCCTGTTCAAGCCCCTTGAGGGTTTTTTGCAGCTCTCCTTCACATTTNTTTTTTTTTTTTTTTTTTTTTTTTGTATGGGTAAATGAATAAAAACTAAAAACTAAAACTAATGCAGCATCACCAAATGAGCAGTTAATATTTTCTGATTTGATGTACTGTATGTAGAATGAATGGACACTTACACTTTTCTGTCACAATGAGACTGACACATTATCCTGACACACACACACACACACACACACACACACACAAGGCTCTGTGATGGCACCGTATCAATATTATGTCCTCTCCACCCTGTCTGTTCCTGTTTGCCCAGCCAGTAAATGTTCCACCTACACCTCTCTCTCTCTCTCTGTCTGAGTCAGTTTCCTAGAGAGGCTAACATTCTCTCTCATCTCCTCTTAGACATTTTGCTTTCTGTATTGGTGCCAACCTGTGTGTGTCAGAGAGAGTTCATGGGTGTCCATGAATGTCACCACTCGCTGGCTGGCCCCAAATTAAGCCCTACATTGTACAAGTCCTCTGGGAATGCACACAAGTGTACCTTTACTGCATTCTGACATGCAAACACCATAACTATAGAAAAACTGAAAAGTGCAATTCTGCACACACCTTTACTCACACTTGACACAGACACTGATGTTTTTGCAGAATTGCTGGATTACCTTGATTTGTATGTATTCATATGCATGTCGGTTGAGATTCGTCACTATATTGCTTTTTTCATACAGTACTTTGGTTAAATTTTGAATAGCATTTTTTAAAAGTAGTTTTTAGCTCTTATTTTTAACAGTGTGGTTGCACTACAACTCTTCATGGTCAGTACCTAATGGAGGAAGACTAGACACAGAGACTAATATCTCATCCTATAAAGTACATAATATGTGAGTGACTATCCTCTAACAACATGAAATCAGCGTCTAATTGGCTTTTTTAGTTGTGTAACAAGACCCACTGTGTTTTGTTGCATGTCCATATTTCTCTATTTTCTTTTTTAATGCTACTCCCAACATGTTATGTTTAAGTAAATATTATTTGTGATGTAGTGTAGAGATAATGACCTATTCTTTAGTGGTAATATGAATCTGTAATGCAACATCTATAACTATTTTTGTGTTTTATACTGGTATTTGTCTAAAGTGTTCTGTGTCAGTCTGGATGTTTTGCTTAGTCGTTGGAAGATTGTGATCATTGAAATTCCTTTGCTGGTCTTTGACGCAGCCTTTTAAACATTCTTCACACATTTGTTTCACTTGAAAACACTGATGCAGAACCACATATTTGGTGTGCACAGTGCGACTGGGATGAGTGTGGATGCTTTGTGCTATGTAACACCATTAGCAGTCTTAAACTTATTGTCAGAATCAACTCACGGAACTTTGTAACTCAATGATAGTTGGAGAAACTGTCAGTTTCGATGATGTATGATGTTCATTTTTAATGTGGGACATGTCTCGCAGGACAGAGGCTCAGGAAGTTTGCTGACTCAGCCAAATTTTGAGTAAGTGTTGCAGCGCTCAGTGTCAGGCATTAAATGACCTCCAACAGGCAGTTATTAGCTGGGTTGTAGTTTGGTTTACAAAAATGGCAAGACAAGGACTCAAGTATTGAAAGTAATTTGGCACAATTGAAGATGTCTCAGTTCAGACGCGTAGAGTTGAGTCAGTTTTTTTGTTTGATCTACAGCCTTGATATTCAAAGAGCAGACTCCAGATCCATACCGAATTATAATTTAATGCAGACCCAGACCAAACCAAAATGCAATTTAATCTGGACTGGGAACAAAAATTTCATAGAAACCTGACCCAGATAGCTTGTGAATGAGACATCGCTATCCTGTTCATTTACGATTTTAGTACTTTCTGTCACAACGGAAAAGTCTTATTTTGAAAGGAAGATAGTTTAATGTAATGTAATTTTTTTAAAACTGTAACCATATTAAAGTTATCTTAAAGTAGTGCAGTGCTCATTGAAAACGTGCCTGTTCGGACCGGGCCGGACTTTCTGGTGCGCGCCACAGCCTGCCATAAGTACCTGTGGAGCAGAGCATATGCTGCTGCCATGCATGCCCAGAGCATATCCTGCCGCCTCGCTGGAATGTGTTCGAACCAGTCTGGACTTTATGGTGTGCACTGCAGCCTTCCATTATTTTGTTATTATTTTGCCATTATTCTGCATGTCCTTGTGAGCTAGCTTTGTTTGCTGTACGGGGTCGGGTTGAGACCATGCCACTGGATCGGAGCATAAGCCGCTGTGCCCGGAGCGTATCCTGCCACATGGACTACTTTTTACTGGCACAGCTCAACTCGAGAACCACTCATCCAAACAACTTCCCATGCCACACTGCACGTCCTTGGGTCCTGAGCAATGAACCTGCTGAATTTCAACTTCATACAGTCCCAGGTTCTCGAGATATCGGTGCCACAGACAGACAGACAGAGAAACTGTAATTATAATAAGATATTTCAGAAGGATTTTAGAGTCTGACTGTCCTCTTTACCTGTAACAGGAAGTTGCTTGTTCATACAACTATCAGAACACAACAGAAGCGGCGTGGGCTACTATCAAGACCCCCTACTCGGACCACCTGCAGCTGTGCACCAATTAAAATGATCACCTGCCATTCTTTCACACACACACACACAATGATAACAGCTGGAGAGAGTCGAAACAATCAATAAATAATTGATAATTGGCTTTATCCATTCATAATTGATATCCCCAATTACCACTAAGAAGCCCCATCTGACTTTTGTGTACATGTATTTCTGGTTACTCATTTGCTTGTCCTGTTTGTGTTCTTGCAAATTTTATGTAATATCATGTGAGGGGTGTTGGTGCGTTCCCTGTTTCTGACACACACACAGTGCATTATGAACGTTCTATCTTGCAATATGTTATCTCTACTTGTGGCTGTACAGCAGGAAACTCATCTTTCCTGATAAGCAAATGGAGCGCAGACTCCAGACTCAACATGCTCCCTTATCTAATATGATATTGCGGTATAAGATATAAGACATATTAGGATTCTCGTTTGCCGATGGACAACTATGCTACTTTTTGGTTTCCCAGTGAACTGCAATACGGCATCTAACTAGAACATACTTAAAGACATACTTGGAGGGTTTGAATTCATTGCATGCATCAGAAAATTAAGATGCTTTATTGCTTTTGCATGACATTGCATAATTTTGTGGTTTTGTGCATTGTTTTAAGATTTATATTCACTGGGAACATATTAGTCATCGTAATTCAGTCATCAAGTGGTAATTTGCTGAAAATGCTTTTGAGTAATGAATCATTGCAGGAAAATTGTGTTTTTTGCAATTTTCAGCTTAGTGTTTGCAACTGTACAGTGAGTTTTTTCTTTTTTGCCCCCCGCAGATCACCACTCTTATCAACCATAAAGATAAGACAAAGAAGTCAGAGCGCACCCTGGCAGCCATCCACCGGGTAGGTCAAGCGGTGAGCGTGGCAGTGGGACGTTTTGTTGCCGTGGGGGAGGCCATTGCTGCGGAGAACCAGGAACTAAAGAATGAGATGGGGCAAGCCTGCTTTGATGCACGCAGAGCAGGTAGGCTACTTTGGTTGGATTTCAGTATATTGCTGCTGAATGGCTGCACATGAACTACACATCAATTGCTTCTTTCTTGGAGGAAACAGTTTGGCACTTTCTGTAGTCACTAATTTGAGGCAAAAGTATATCTATTTTAATTTATTATTAAAAGTATGACCTAACCTTCAGGTGTTGCACTGTAATCAAATTATATCAGGTTTGTATTAGTCTGGACAGCCTGCCTGTCAGGAAATTGTACACCAGAGGACGCTTCCAGAGTGCTCTGAAGACATTATTAGGTTCGATGTGACGGCTAAAAAAAATGTCCTGCTTCACCCAAGGGTGNTGCTCTGAAGACATTATTAGGTTCGATGTGACGGCTAAAAAAAATGTCCTGCTTCACCCAAGGGTGCTGTGTTGAGGAAGGGAATGAGTGTACCAGCCCTGGCTAGGAAAGCATTTCATCATATGTCCTGATAGAAAACTCCTGGAGACTTTATGCATCAGGCTGCTTCCTGGATTGTCTCTGTGTTACTTAGAAGGAAGGTTCTCAATCTGTGGCCATGACCCTACTAGGGTTTGCAAGAAAATCAACATACTGTACTGTACAACAATTGAGAAACAGGCAAGTGTATGAGGTGGAAAGCCTGACAAGCAGTGTGAGGAAATGAAAAAGTGTGTCTACACTTTTCCATTTCTGTTGTATGACAATACACAGTGAGACATGTCAAACTTATACCTTCCTGTCAGTCCATTTCCTTACAATCCTCCATTTAGCCAATTGTCACCACTCACTCAGTAAAACACATTTCATATCATGCAGTTTAGTTCTTATCAAGTCAAACAGGGACCTCATTTTGTTTTCTGCAGAAAACAAAATGAGTGTTCTAGAACAGAACTGAAACGGTATCAGGTTGGATAAGAATTTAGACACAACACCATGATAATAGGTTTATGTTGGGGTAACCAGCTTGTGCAGCAATGCGTTTAATCCTCACACTGAGCTGATGTGCGAAGACGGCTGAAACTCAAACAAAGAGGGTGCTGGTGGGAAGAGAGAGAGTGTGAGAGAGAGAGAGAGAGAGAGAGAGAGAGAGTGCATGCTAAAGTGTTGTCTGTGAATGCACGGATGAGTGTTGCACACTGTGACTAATTTATTCCATTCCCACTTTGCTCTTGGGGAGGTGTTTTCACAGTTTTCCTTTGCACATCTCCTGACAGACACCATTCAGCTGTTTCTTGATAAAAGAGAAGAGGAAACTTTTCTTCATCTCTGTCAGTTTTTGCAAATGAAGGAGACATCTTTCAGGGATGAATCCTCAAGTTTCCAGGAAAGAGGAGGGGGCTAGTTAGCAAAGGACTGACATTTCTCTAATACATAGCCATGGGGAGAGTTTAATCAGGCCTTGTGCTATAATGAATTAAATAAAGGGAGGCTGAAGGCACTAGTTTAATTAGATGCTACCAATCATCAGCGCTGTGGAGAGATGCAATGAGACAGGTCTGTGCAGGCAATCTGTGATAGTCCATTTTTGGTCTCCATCTTTCTCCATCCATTGACATGACCATGCAGTCTCTGTCCCCAACAAAGGTCAAGATAAAGTTGAAGCAGACATGAGAGTTTAGGTGCTGGATTTGACGTTGACCTGGTGGGATCTATGCTATGGTACAGTGCTGCAAGTTGGTAAAAACAGTTAGTTCATGCAGTATTGATTGTTTATCAGTGCTCTGCTCCTTCACACCAAGAACTTTCACTCATGAATGATGTATGGATGATTCAGAATTGAGCACATTTGTAGTGTAGATGGAGAAGAAAAAACTGCCTGCTACACTGAGCAGAAAATACCCTGCAAAGCCGTCAGATTATAAGGACATACAGTTGGGGTTTGTTTTACATTTAAAGCCTTGAGAATTTATTCATGGTGGGATTGGGAATTGATGGAGAGGGGAGAGTTGGCTCGGGCCTCCGCTCTCCACCCTGGTAGTGTCAGGGGGTNGGGGGGGTTGAGCAGCATTCTTTGTGAGACAGGCGGAGATGTTTCAACTGGTTAGCGTAGTTGGCACTGAAAAGCAGCATGTCGGATGCAATCAGCTCGTCAGCGCAGCTTCTTTTTAAGGACCAGCCAAACCAAATAGACAGCCAAGCTGCATGACCCGATAGAGACCTATCTCCCCTTCCTCCTCTGCCTCCTTCTTTCTGAGCCGTCTTTCTAAAATTTCTTCCTCTCTGTTGCTCTGAACTCTGGCCATTTTCCTCTTTCTGTTGATAGGGACTGTTTTGGTTATCTTCAGAATAACTGTGCTGTGTGTGTTTGTATGTGTGAGACTGGTATAAATGCATGTGAAATCAGTATCTGTGTTTGGGTTTTTGCATGTTAAATGTTTTCGCAGGTTTAAAATTGTCTGCCCAACAGACGGCTCAATCATGTCTCCCTGAAAGCATGCCAATGGTGTTGGAGTGAGTTTAGCATAGCTGTCGTGCCACTGTGCTGAATATAGTCTTGTTGTTTGTCACTATGTCAGGACGATGTGTTCTCCCAGAGGTTTATAAAGCAGAGAGTGACAGATTGGCTAACAGCATGCCATCATGTACTCTGAAGTAACATAAAGGGCATTCAGGAAGTCATCACTAGACCAGAAAATCTCTTATAGCTTGGCCTCAATATGGCAGCCACCATTTTAACATTCAGAGCTTTTGTGCTCATCCTCTGACTAATTAAACTATTTAAGAATATGTCTTTGAAAGTTCTCAGCCATCCAGATCATTGAGTATTTATCGGTAGAAGTGAAAGTCACAACTCTCACCTGCCATGTGAACCAGTGAGTCACCTGAATCATGGTGCGAGTCTCAGATGACAAATGCTGGATTACTAGTTACCACTGACTCGTGTTCGACTTAAATTTGAAACTCAGAACGTCTGACCTCGGGCTGGGAAAAGTTAAAAAAAATGCCCCGAGCTCACAATTCCTGATCAGAAAGTCAGATAAGGTTCCTCAGCACCGAGTTTAGTATTGACATCATTTCATACGGCTTACACTGTAAACAGTAATTTTTCTATTTGTAATTGAATGTTTCGAAGCCTTTTCTTTAAGTCAATCAGAATGTAGACACAGTAACAGATTAAATATATAACTGACAATGCAGTAGCTGGTTTGAAAAAGTAAATAGCTCATAAATTAAAACATGGCTTTTTTTAGTCCCACAAAGCAAACATAACAAAAGTTTTCATGGAGGCATTCATGTTGTCTCCCACTTTAACTCAAATGTGTAGTGGTGGTGTTAAATGATGCAATTCTGAGTTATGGCATCCCAGTTCCGAGGTACACTGAACGCAGCATCAGAAGCTACATATGTGAGTGGCAAAGTGTCTTCAAAATTAAACCAAGTCCAGTAACCTTGAACTACTACTGCTAGATATCTAATTAACAACTTTTATAAACCACGTTTGGTATTAAGATGTTTGCTGTGTAAAAGTCAGTGGCCATTGCTGAACCACACCTATCTCTGCTGTCTTACAGGTGACACCATAGCTCAGCTGACAGACATGGGTTCATCCTTACCAACCCTGTCGGACGGGCACGTCACATTGTTCAGCGATAGGACGGGCATGGTAAAGGCTGCCCGTTTGCTCCTCTCCTCAGTCACTAAAGTCCTGGTCCTGGCTGACCGCATCGTCATCAAACAGATAATCACATCACGAAACAAAGTAAGAGGCACTCTGACACACACACATTGAAGTATATAGATGCACTCTCTAGCTTTGTCCCTCTTGCACACACACACACACACATCTTAGCCAACTCCATTCTGAGTCCTTTGTCAGGAATAGATAAGCTGTGGCTCTCTGAAGGAGTACTCAGGAGGTAATTAAAGCGAAGCAGCACACGACTACATAAAACAGAGCGAGAGACTGTCTCTCTGCCTTGTACCTGGCTATGCTCTGTGCCAGACAGCATGATGTGGATTTAGCTGCAGACTGAGCCTAGAATGGAAACGGGGCCTAATCATGACTGGTTAGCCTTGTTTGGACGTACAGTCAGCAGCCCCTCTGTTCTCCATTACTGGCAAACACAATTATCTCCTCCCCCCCTTGTCTGGTGTGGATAAAAGCTGCTGCATTAGCGTTGCCAGCTAGCCTGTTCTCAGCAGCCAAATTAGCTGCTACATAGACAACTATTAAACAAGATGCAGGATAGCATTTACTTAGTCAGCTGGTTTTATTTCTGGATAGCACCTATAACATAGTCAGTGATGCCACAAAGAAAGTGCTGAAGACTCTCAAACACTAAACTTTTGGAACATCCAGTCTTTTCATCTGAACCCCACAGTCTGTCTTTCCTGCAGTGGAGAAAATAGTCAGCTTCTTTAGTAGTTAGGTAAGGTACAGTGTGAATGGAATAATGAACACGAACCATATGAGACCATTGAACACACCGTTTTCATCTTCTCATTCCTGTCAGGTTCTGGTGACCCTGGACCATCTGGAAAGAGTCAGCACCTTCCAGGAGTTTGTTCAGATTTTCAGCCAGTTTGGCAACGAGATGGTAGAGTTCGCCCACCTCACCGGAGACAGACAGAATGTGAGTAGAATATAAAGAAACTGAGTCTCTTTCAGTCAAACAGAGGACTTCAAGGGTCAGTGATCTATAGAAACTTTCTGACCAAAGGATCAAATTAGGAACTACTTTATCCAGAACAATATGTGAAATAGGTTTCCTACACAGTTCTTTCAGTGAATGCCTCGCTCACAAACATGCTTCAGATACCATCAAGGGTACAGAAATGACAGGAAGTGAGTACAGTTTACAGTGCGAAAGCCATTTTATTCCCAAAACAACAAATTACTCATTTGGAGAACCCATCCTATCATCTAATGTCACCAACAAAGACATTGTCGAGTCTCTCATGTAAGTGGTGCTGGAGCAGAATAGCAACTGCTACATCTGTCTGAGTCTTTTTGATAATTGGGATCATTGATTTTTTTTTTTTTTTTTTTTTTTTTGTAGTCTTGTTTCTAATGAGTTAAAAACAACCAAACTGCAAACTGCCTGGGGAAGCATGTGACCAATTTTCAGTCTTAAAAGGTCACCTTAGCAGTTCCTGAACCATCTGAGAGTACCTACCCTGGAGCTACAAATGGTTCAGTAGCTACAGTATAATTCCAGTGCCAAAATAGGTCCTGGTTCCCTGATGTGTAACGAAGGAAAGTTTCTGAATTTCTGAAAAGGTTCCCGAGTTCCTGAAAAAAAGTCCTGAGATGCGAAAGACACTTATGGTAAATCCTAGACTCTAACCTTCCTGTGGAAGGAAGTGATGGGGATGACAAGGATATGACATAATTATGACCACACTCTCAGTAACTATCAGTACATAATGAAACATATGGCTGGATTTCTATGGAAAAATTGTGGATATGGCTGTAACATACATAAAACTAATGTCTCTAGATGGAATTAGACTTTGAAACATGCAATATTTACATTATGAATGTGCAGACAAACTCAGGGCACATCAATAAACCATGTGTTGAATATTTACATGCTTCAAAAACTTGCAAGTCTCCTTCTGACTTCTCTTGGCTTTGCAACGTTTCCTTATTTCATTCCATACCTGTATAAGAATTATACAGGTCAGGTATGATTCACACTGCTCAAAGTTTGTTTACATCACGACTGAAGGTTGATATGAACTGACCTATGATTTCAGGGCTGCTATCTGTCTGCAGTATATCAGCGATCGCCTGGCATATGTGCAACACAAAACTTTTCTTCAAAGCTCTGAAAAACCAGTCCAACTTAGGGTTTGCACTGTCAAAGACTGTGTATCCTACTTTGATGCATACATTTAGCCTCTGCAGCTAAAGCACCATGCCTGCAGAAGTTGATGTAAAGTGCAACGGCTGCGATATCTAGAGAAACAGGGAGGCTCCACCCTCTCTTTTTTTAAATAACACTGGGGCTTGTGCTTTGACACGTGCATCACATCTCTCTCTCCAAGGCTCTTCAGTGCTGCTAATGCTCTATACTGTATCTCTCTCCTCAGTTGCCACCTGCTTTTCTTTATCTCATTCACTCCCCTCATGTGCTCACAAGCACACACATGCACGAGAACACAGCCCTTTAGAAAATCTGCCATCTCCATTTATTAAAGCCAGGCGAACACGGAGGCAAAAATAATGATGGATAATCACATCATCTTTCTAATCTGTGGCATAGTGCCATGAGAAGAGTTAATTCAGCTTCCTTTTTCCAAAGCCCATATCCAATTCAAGCTGTCTGTTCCTGTTTCATGCATATGGAGGAAGGGCAACAGACCAAACACAAATCTGCTTTCCTGTTCTGATAAAGTTTGTATTTATTGGACAGCTTATAGCCATTTACCTAGAAATTTACTGTTACTTGAAATCAGCCAATGTGTGTTTGTGTGTAAAGTTTAGTCTCATATTTATGCATCTCCTCATTCCTCCATGAAACACATTTGTTGTATCTTTTTGATGCTTCCTGTCCTTCAGCCGCTCTGACTGAAGTACTGCCATCTTGTGTGCGTGTGTGTGTGTGTGTGCGCGCGCACGCTGCAGGACTTGAAGGATGAGAAAAAGAAAGCCCGGATGGCAGCAGCCAGAGCAGTTTTGGAGAAATGCACTATGATGCTCCTCACAGCTTCCAAGGTAAACATCTGGCACTCTGGACCACTGGGCTGGTGATTTACACACACATCTCGCGTTTCACACTGTGATAATGTTAATAATCAAGAATAAGTCAGGTGACCATGAAATGACAAAAGAGTGAATAACTGTGGCTGAATGAAGATGGAGGTTAAGAAGTGCACCAGGCAGTCACAGCTTTGATATTTCATATTAAATCCTTTTCAAAGACTTGCCTACGGCACCCGGATTGTGAGTCAGCACAGATCAACAAAGACGCCGTGTTCCACCGGATGCGCTGTGCTCTGGAGCAGGTCATTGAGATAGTCACAGAGGCACGGGGCTGTGGGGAGAACAAGATCCTTCCTGCCAGCATCTACAACGGCATCAAGGAATTCAAGGTAGAATAAGAAATTAGACTTTGTAAAGAACTGGATATAGATCATGGTAAAGTCCTAAGATTAATGGTGCTCCTCTGACACGTGTCGGCCTGTGACCTCAAGTAATGCTTCTCTTGTGGGCGACGCATTGTGCTGAACAAGTTGTTTGAGCTGAATTAAAATCACTATATAGATTAACCTCAAGTGACTCGTTTTCAGGAAACAGCAATAACACAAAATGAACATTTGCAGCGTTTACTAGTTTGTTGGAGCAAATATAAGAAATGAAAAGTTTTTTTTCCGAGTGGTCTTTTTTCAGTGAGATAAAAGAAGAATTTTAATGAAAGGACAGCAGATGCGTATTGATTTTTAAAAACTGGTTTTTGTGGCACTTTTTGCAGCACTGAAACCACTCCTAAAAGCATGTCTTATATAAACCTGTCAGCTTAGTGCACTACTAAAGCAGTCCCTTATTGAAAAAAGAACAGTGAAGGGAAAAAATATACAATACAGCAGAAATGTTAGCGTTGACGTTTCTGTGTCCTTGAAATGCTGTTTGCAGTATTTATTGTGGAAGTCTGATGCCACAATTGAGTTTAAGACTAAATCCATATCACATATATTACAAATTTGGTTGCATACTGATAAGATGGTATGGACAGTAATTACACATCAAAGGACCCTACCAGTGGTTTTGCATGTTTGAGCCCAATGAATAATACCCACATACATGTTACATTACTGCCAGCCATTTCCAAAACATAAAACTGTATTTTAAATTTTTTGTTATTTTGCCAGATCCCCTAATTTTTCAAAATTAAATGTTCAGGAGATACACTTGCTTTAAAATACAATATTTTATCTGCTAACATCTACGCATGGGTGTTAAAGGCATGGTTGGCTGTATTTCTTGGTAAAAGCAGTCTTCCCTAGGACTATATTCCTTGGCGTAGAGATACATTATTTACTTCCATGTAGCTCCATATTAGATTGGTTAAATTAAGTATCTTTGACAAAAAAATACATACAATAATGGTGTGCAGTCTACCTGTGATGGATTACGTACGTCAAGCATGTTTCAAATCTCTACAAGTTGATTGTTATAGCGAACAAGAATGAACTGAAACCAGGGGCTGCCAGGAAAGTAGGAAAAACAAACCTACAATTTACTGCTCCTGTAGTATGTTTTAGAAAATGGTTAGCAGCAAAATAACATGTATGCTGTCGTATTTATTGGGCTCTAACATGCAAAAATCACGGTATGATCCCTTAATCTTGATTTCTCTTAGCTATACCTACACTGTATATCTGTTGCTGTGTTGTTCTCTAAACTTTACTTCTCCTTCTCTCACCTATCCATCAAACTCTCCTTCAATCCACATCCTCAATTCCCAAACCCACCTGCCCCCTCCCTATTGTGCAGTCCAGCGTGGAGTGCCTGAGGGAGAACATGTACTCCCTGTCGCCCCAGAGCGTGGACAGTCAGCTGGAGGTGCTGGTGGAGCGCACGGAGGATTTCACCGACTCGGCCTACACCAGTCATGAGCAGCGGCAGGCCATCCTAGGTCTGTGCCAGCTTGCGCGGCAGGACACTCAGCAGCTGGTGCACGCCTGGAACGAAGCAGTATGTTGGCACAAGACTGCACAGATGGGTGTAGATGCACTTACAGGAATATTCATTAGAGCATATGCTGCTATATGAAGAATACTAATAACCATGACAAATAAAAGGAATGATGAGAAGATGTTGATGAAAATAGAAACTGTAGTATATTTTACATACAGATACAACACCATACAGACACACCCATGCAGTTTTCAACTCCCTCACTGGCTTGCTCAGTCATAACTCGTCTTGTTTGAACAATAAAGCATAATAACCCATCTGAACGATTGTTTACCAAGGGTTATTCAGCTGAGGGAGAAACATCACTCAGTGTTCTGTGTCTCGCTTCCATTCAGCAAAGTCTCCTTGGCCTTAAACACTGATGGACTTACACACTACCCCTTCAATATATTACAGTTTCTCCTTGTAAACTTTCAGTGCTCGCAGTGCAGAGAATGAGAATAAGTGCTGCCTCATAATTGTACAGGAGTTCTTTGTCTAGCCTTTTGAGAATGAAGGTCAGCTGGGAAAATGAAAATATCAAAACAATGAAATGTTTTGAATTACAGAGAAAAGCTGAATGCCCAGATATTCTTCACTGATCTAGCCAGTCAAGGTTGTGAAAGGGTTTAAAGTTTAATAGAGGAAGTATTTGGTCAAGTTGTTATCAAGTAAGTTCATGAGTTATAAAACATGAAATCTGAGTTAATTCTGAGGATACTAAACTACAAGTTGAACTCTCTTAATCTCTTTCATTACATTCTATTTGCAGACTTTGAACTGCTACTGTCATACATATTAGGTGTGTGTCCTTGTTGCGTCTTGTACTTCATTCTCACTTTCCTATTATCCACATTCTCTCGCTGTCTCATTGGAGCAGCAGTCTGTCCATGCCAAAGAGGCCACAGAGGACATGGAGGTGGGCATTCTCAAGACATGTCAACGTGTCAGTGACCTCAGACGTGAGGTGAGTGAACAGTCTGAGTCTGCCAGCCGGCCCTCTCACTCTGAATATAGATGCGGGGGCCGGGCTGGCCCATCTCTCATTAGCTGTTCTGCTCCTGTAGGTGGTTTTCCACTTTTCTTTTTCACATCACTCCTTCAGCTCACCTGTTATCTCTCTGGCACCTCAACTATCACTGTGTCGCCTCCTCTGCCTGCTGAAAATACACTCTAATTCCTCTCACTTGTCTTTTTATTATGTTTTCTCTCTCTTCTGTGCCTTTGTTTTTTCACTCGCATTCAATCTCCTCTTCTCTCAGCTTCACAAAGTGGCCATAAGCCGTGCCTCGGACCTGTTGAAAGTTCATGGAGAGCAGTTGCCCCTGAGGGCTCTCAAAGCTTCGGGAGCCAAGGGGAACCTGGAGGCAGTGTCTGAATATGCTCGCAAGTTCACCGAGCAAAAGGAGCAGCTGGTGGAGGTGGGTAGGAAAGAGGCATGGGGGGCTGGGAGATGGCTGGAGGTGGTGCTACCTGAGTAAGAAACATGTAGAAATTACTCACTGCCTGAAATCTATGGTAAAGTTTATATTTGTCATTACATTAATCTTACAACCTACCTGATCTGGCAAAAAGCTGACAGGCTTAAGGTCAAGTCATTTATCATTAGTTGCAAAGTTGCTGAAAACACATTGGAATGGCTGTTTTATTAGCACGTGTTTTCTTACGTAAGCAAACACACAGAGCTTGAGATGAACGGAGATGTAAAGTGCACCGCTAATCCTCACAAACAAAAGCCAGCATGTGGTTTTGTTAAGATAAGTCAGACAATCAGCAGAAAAATACCAAACAGGCTTTGTTGATAGTGGTCATAACAATCAGAACTTATGTAATAATTTAGAAAGAATGTTGAGCGAGCCCATCGGCATTCTTTCTGGAAGATAATAACATTTCTTTCTTTATTTTCATTAATAAATGTTCCACTAAAAATGCAAAAATTTAGAAGCTACTGTGTTGTTGAAACCACAGGTGAAAATTCAATGCATTTGAATTCAGATTAGCAAAAAAAGTACACTATATGCAATAGTGTTCAAAAGTTTTAAATCACCCATAAATTTTTATGTTTTTGATAGAAATTGATAGTTTTTATTCAACAAGGTGGCGTTAAGTTGATTTAAACATGTAGCCTAGACATTTATAAAGTTCCAAATGACTATTAGTGATAGAAATGACTGATATATAATTAGTTATTCACATAAAACTGCAAAGCCCCATTTTCAGCAGCCATTACTGTGGGTTCAAAAATGGCCACAACAAAGCAAATTTCTCAAGAAATGTGTCAGTCTACTGTTGTTATGTGAAATTAAGGTTATTCCATGCATCAGATTGAAAAATCAAGTCTTATCATCTGGCAATTGCTGCACCATGGATATGTGGATAGTCGAGCTAACTTTGAATGTATTTTTGTATTAATCGTTAAATAAGACACCAGCAGGGAAATTAGAAGTTTAGAAACTTTCCTGGAGTATGGTTTTCAATAGAAACAGAAGCAGCTCCAGTCATTTCTTTATTCTACCTACATCTCTCACTCCAGACGTGTCGGCTGCTGGGTCACGTGTCTGGGACAGAGCCGCTGGAGATCACCTGTATACATGCCGAGGAGACCTTCCATGTGATTGGTCCTCAGGTAACATTAACCCTTGATAATTTCTGGCAGCATCGTTGTTTTTGTGTATTATCAGTGCAATCAAAGTGATTCCACCAAGCCCCAGTAATGACAATGAAATCAAACCTGAAAAACATTCTATTTAGACAGTGGGGAGGGAAAATAGACAAATGACTTCATCTCTTCTACCTCCTACACCTGCCATCCATTCAAAATGACTGAGAACCTGCTGTCCACCCAGTCCCCTTCTCCCAGATCTAATTATGTTTGCTCTTGGAAACCAACCATGCCAGTAATTATCCACCAATGTAGAATGTTCCCGTCCTGCGGCGCTAATGCCAGGCCCCGCATGACCCTGCAATAATGACTCCGTTCCTAAGTTCAAAGGTCAGCCAATCAATAACGCAGCAGTATATACTGGTGGGGTAATATCTCTCTCTGTCTGCCATCGTAATAAATAGGTGGCCCAAAGGGTAATTGGCTATTAAATACTACATTGTAGGGGACAGGGTTTTGTGTGTGTGTATGCGTGTTTGTTTTTTTTTAAGTTGTAGAATCCTTAATTGTAGATGTCTGAAATTCTGTCTCCACTGTGCCCAAGAGATAGCACAAGTTTGATGTGGTGAGTCATGCATTAGAAGAAAGTATTAGCCTACCTTTATTAAACTTTTCATCTCTCTTCTGTCCTGACACCATTCCACAACCTTGCTCAGATCATCTCAGCAGCCCAGACTCTGGCCCTCCACCCATCCAGTAAGATTGCCAAGGAGAATCTGGAGGTGTTCTGCGAGGCCTGGGAGTCTCAGCTCTGCGACATGGCCCTG
The DNA here is from genome assembly GCA_014773175.1 of Lucifuga dentata. NCBI lineage: Eukaryota > Metazoa > Chordata > Actinopteri > Ophidiiformes > Bythitidae > Lucifuga > Lucifuga dentata. The sequence goes on from VXCM01001707.1 coordinate 32,625, forward strand.
CTGCTGAGAGAGATCAATGATGTTTTTGAAGGTAGACGAGGTGGGTTTTGTACATGTACTGTATGTGCCTGTGTTTGTGCGGTTTGGGGTAGAATAGATGGTTCTTAATGTAAAAAGAAAAAAAGTAATATTTTGGAATGGCAAAATAAAAATCAGGATATCTTTAATCACATACCACATTGATGTATGGTGATATAATATGCCAATATATTAATCATAAGTGGTAATACTTACAAGTGTTGGCACTTTATTTGCATACAAGTCATTTTTGAGAATCAGAATTCAATAGTAATGTGTATGTAATTTCCAAACAGGTAGAGCCATTCATAAATAAGACTTTATGTCAGACATGGAAACAACAAATTTTGTCTCATATTACATTGACATATTTCCCATCTCTGTCTTTTGGAAATAAAAACACACTTTTCATTACCAGCCTACCCGCAAAAAAAAGCGAGGTCAGTGGCATATTAGCCTGAAAAATCAAACTTACAGACAGAACCTAACTTTAAGTAGCTGTAATGAAAGAAAAGCAGTGTGAATATACCTTTTTGAATTTGGCATTATGGTCTTTGGGAGTCAAGGATTAAAAATCAAAGCCATTAAACACCCAGGCATTCATTCCACCTCTGTTCTACCTGTTTTGGTCATCAAGCTTCTCGCTGAGAGACAGAAAGGACATGTCGATGTTTGGGTCTGTATGGGGTTTGCATCAGGGAGGGTTAGATTTAAAGGAGACATATTCAGATTTAGGAGTCTATTATAAAGACTTTTCAATAATTTAATGTGGAAAAAAAAAAAAAAAAAANAAAAAAAAAAAAAAAAAACACTGATCCATTTCTACTGCAGTACTGCTGTGCACACTGAGTGAAAACAGGCTGTTTTAGATACTGTCTCTTTAAGAACCCCCTTCCCCAAAACTCTTGCTCTGTTCTGATTGGTGGGTGCTGCCCATGTTGATGTCAACTACGATACTAAAATAAAAGACTAATCAAAAAAAGACATTTTGAGGCAGTTCAGGACCTCCGTGGACTTCAATTTCTGTATCTTTGATTCAACACATTCTTCTATAAGGAAAATAACAAGCACATTTCCCCTTTAAATATTATAAACTTGGTGCTTCTCAAGGGCATGTCAGCTAAACCCGTACGTAATATCTGCAATATTAGTCCACACACTGCACATTTAGTCAAAATATTGAGGTATAAATCTCAAAAATAGGGGACAGCTTTTATGACAGCTTGGTGGGGTGTGAGGGTCACACACATCCCACTGTTGTATCTCCATGAAGCGGAAATGATGCGTTAAAACATTATATAGATGCCTGGGAGAGATCTAGCTTTATTGTTTCTCCTAATCATCCACCATTAAGCAGGGCAGCAGAGTTTATCGCTCCTGTAGTCAGCTGAAGCCAGTCATGCTGTGCATGTTTACAACAGATCAGAAAGGTAAAAATGAGTCAAGGGTACACGGTGATGAAAGAGAAACATTTTCATTGCCTAATTAGTGAATTACCATAATTGTAGTAGTATAGTGAAAATGTCTGAATACCGAACAAAACATTAAACAGCTTTGCTTTGGAGTATTTTTGCTGACTTGTGATCTCATGTTCAGATGTGATATTAGCTCTCGTATTTTCAAACACCAATAAAAGAGACTCCAAGCAAGCAGATTAATAACAATAACTCTCTATTCTTAGGAGACAAAAGACCTTACTTGTCGCTTCCCAGACCCGGGGTGAGTATCAGAGTATCACACCATTCATTCTAAAGAATATCCCACAGATATACTTCATTCCATTAATTTGTAATCCTTTGAATAACCCTTTTCCCGTTTCCCACAGAAACACTCAGCCAACCTGAAGACTGCCAAGGCTGTCAAGTTGGATGCAGAGGTACCACACGCCGTAAACTCCTTTGCATTTCAGCACAATGCATCTTGTCACGTGTAGTTCCTGATTCTGACAGCAGCGTATTCATCTTCGGAAAACTTTGTGTCACTGGCTTGAAGAACTGATGTGTTCGTATGGTAATGGGATGCGATTTTGCTGGCTAGCATTTTTTTTTCACATGTTCTGTAGGAAGCAGGAGTGCAGGATTATGCTGATTACAGACTTCTGAAGTCTGTTAAATAAATGAAAATAACCCTGTGTGTATTTGTGTGTGTGTGTGTGTGTGTGTGNTTCTGAAGTCTGTTAAATAAATGAAAATAACCCTGTGTGTATTTGTGTGTGTGTGTGTGTGTGTGTGCGTGTCTGCAGGAGCAGACAAGCATGGCCAAGCTGGGCTTAGAGCTTCGCCTGCTGTCATCAGATGTGGACGCGGAGGTGGAAAAGTGGGATGAGCAAGAGCATGAGATTGTCCGACAGAGCCAGAGCATTGCCAGCATGGCTTACAACATGTACCTGTTCACCAGGTAACCTCTTGTATTGTTCCCACACACACACTGCACAAACACACACTCAAACATGTTTTTGTTTTAACACCTCCAGCAATTTCAGGCATTGTGTGACAATGAATCTCTCTGACAATAAATCATTCTGGTTCATCTAAGTTAGGCTTTTTGTTGATTGGTGTTGAGGTATTGTGCCCACATCCATCTTTTTTCATCCATTTTCATCTTCCTCATTTTGTGTATTTCCTCATATTGATTCTCCAGGGGGGAGGGGCTGCTGAAAACAACACTAGATCTTTTCCATCAAGCCGAGGTATGTGCGTCCGTATCAGCTCATCTCTCCTCCTTCTGCTCTATTTTCCTCCCATTTTATCCAAGGTGTAAATGAATGCATTTGTTGTTTCATTAAACTAAAGGCATGCTGGGACTGGCAGATCAATAGGTTAATAAATGTCAGCATTCCTGCATTCAACTCCTTTTCACAAATCTGACAGGGCGTGACTCTAGCTTATCAGTATGATGGAAGCTGCAGCGCGGTACGTTTCTGGTCACCTTGGACCTTTTGGGGGGAACAAACAAATATGTATGGATGGGTGGATTCTATTGAATGGGATCATTGTGTAGTCATAAGCAGATTCAGGGCTCAAAATGTAATTTGGGATGATCTGAGGAGTTAATGGAGGAAGAGAATTTTAATTCTTCTCATATTTATGTTATTTTTGTGGCTTTCTCTCTTTAGGTGCTTTCGGAAGAGGGGCTGCAGTTGTGCTCATCTCTTCGCATGTTTTCCACTCAGGTATAGTGGAACACGCATAAGCGCACGCACACACATACAATATCACACTGCAATCAGAAATGTGGGAAATATGCGTTCTTTCTGTTCTGTATACTCATGATCTCCTTTGAAATCTAATTGGTTGTTCTGGTAAGAAGATACAGAAGTCAGTATTAGAGGAAAAAAGCCGAAGAAAAAACTGCCTGCTCATTTTGCTCTGCAGAGTGGTGGGCTGAACAGCCCACTCTGGATACACACACACACACACACACACACACACACTGGCACCTGTGCTGCCACCATCCTTACACACATATCACAAACCCATTTTGCCCACCCTGGTGTGCCGTGATGCCAGGACGGCCTTATAAATCACACAGTGAGAGCAGGAAATTAAGGCTGTCACACTCCTTCGCTGTCCTCGTTTCCTCTGAGTTGAGATCCAGCAAACAAATGTACCCTCAGTGCCTTCCTTCCTTCCTTCCTTCCTCCCCCTCTCCCTCCCTTCAGGCCCCTTCCTCCCCCCAANAGTGCCTTCCTTCCTTCCTTCCTTCCTCCCCCTCTCCCTCCCTTCAGGCCCCTTCCTCCCCCCAACTTCTTCCTCGGGTCCTCCAAGTTTAATTAAATGCCTCTTTTTGACAGCCATTAACGACTTCCATTTGTCATTGCTGTGCGTGAGTGTGTATGTTTGTGCATGTGTGCATGTGTTGAAGGGATGGGTGGTGGGGGAGGTTGACTGGATTAATTCATAATCAGGAGGCTCAGCTCTTCATCTTACCTCACCTTTCCTGATTAATTACATTAAACAAGCTAATGGAATCCCTTTATCTCACCCTCCACTCCCATAATTCTCTGCCGCCAAATACACTCGTATTGCACGTGTTGTCCTTGTGAAAATAATGAAGCTATTTATGCAAATTAGCTGAACATTTCTAACTTGAGTTTTAAGAGGTTTTATCTACTTTTATCAGTCCTGAATTTTTTCTTTTATTTTAACATTTGTGACCATGAAATATATTGATGGCCCCCTTTCTGACATACACAGAACATTAGATCATGACCTGGTTGTTCCTCTTGGATTATATCAATCAACAGGAATTTTTAAGTTATTTTTAATCACATTTTTTCCCTTGACATGTTGGAAGGAGATACTACTATAAATCCAGGCAAGTAATCAGACTCTCTCTGATTCCCCCCCTTCTGTTTCAGCCGGTGGATGAGGAAAAGTCTGTGGTGATGACAGAGCTGGAGAAACTGGTGGCGTTATGCCAGCAGCTGCAGATGGGGGCCAGAACTCCTGTACAGGGCAAGACTGCCACCTTCCAGAAGGTACCCACACTACACCTGTGTGTATGTGTGTGTGTGTGTGTGTGTGTGTGTGTGTGT
>VXCM01001707.1:37652-61743 GCA_014773175.1 Lucifuga dentata
ATATCTCAATATATCACGATATAGCATGTTTCCTGGTAATTTAGTAAATAAATAGTCTGTATGAAATAGCCAAATTAAATACTTGACAAATGAAAAGTACTGAGTTTTTTCTCATTTAATTAAGAACTTAAAAGCAAAATGAACATAACAGTTTCAACTGAAATTATAGAGAAAAAAATAAATGTCTTCGGTTATACACTGACTATATTTACATGCATGCACAGAAATAGAGTAATTTAGCTGAATTAATTAAATCCTGCTCACTGCTGTTGGAAAATACTACTCACAATTTATTTTAACCAACATTTGGGTCCTAAATGGACCTTTACTCACATTATTCTCCATCATTATTATTTCACAGGTGTCCCTTGACCTCTGACCTCAAGATATCTGAATGAAAATGGGTTCTTTGGGTACCCAAGAGCCTCCTCTTTGCAGACACTTTATGCTAATCCCATACAGTTTTTCTCATGCAGTACAAACATGTTATTTTCACTTATTGTATTTGAATATTTCTGCATACTGGGGTCCACAAACAACTGTATAAATTGGGTCTGACTGGAAAGCTGAGACTCTTGTGGATTCAGTGAGCTCAACTATATTCATGTGTGATGATTTTAGTCTCCATAGTAGCCATTTCTTTGTTTTTTTGAAACTTGGCCTCTCTGTATAAAATGAGCTGTTGTGATCTCTAGGATCATCACAGGCTGCTGCTGCTTTCAACGCGTCATCAAGGGAGGCAGCAAAATCCACCAATCCACGGAATATCCCGTTGTCGGAGCTCTCGCTCTCATCGTAGCCATGCAAAGCCAACTCAAAGGCTCCACAAAATTTCACACAATCTATTATTCTGGACAGGATGTGTAGATTTTTTGTGACCTCTTCGTTGTGCCTTCTAATGCCAATCCTGTAGCCTTCATCTAGCTGTTCAGCGATGCTTAGCCTGCCAAAAAACTGTAGCTTCATGCAGTTTTCTAGATGGCTGCGGCTACTTTGCATTTCTCAGACATGTGTTTTAGGTCTTGTACACACGTCGTTGTCCACAACACTTCTGTGCGACACTGTGAAGCAGCAAACAGGGAAATAAAAAAGGACATTACTCACACCGCATCCCGTTAGCCAGCTCCGTTTGTCCTAACAGCAGCGGGAGAAGCCCCGGTGTTAGCTCGTCCTCATGACTTGTCTGCTGCTGAATTTTTAAATCAGGTGGTCCGGTCCAAGCTCCTTAATCCTCTTCTTTTCTTCCAGTGAAAGCCTTGAAAAAGGCTGTTTTTGTGAAGAAAGCACCGAATTTACTTTTTCCGCGGTTCCACTTGAAGTTGCCATCTCTCGAAAACGCAAACTTGGTAGCTAGCTACCGAAGGATAAAAAGGACGGAGGGCCGCGCATACGGAGTTTTATGCGGCGTAAACCGGAAAGACGGCGTCTACAATATTTCCAATCACGTTCCAAATCTCACATCATATCCAAAATAAAAAAAACCCTAAAAACTATACTAATTCGCTGTCAGTAAAAGTGGGAGAATCTCTGCAGAAGCCAATGAAAGAGCAGCCTCAGGTCACGTGCTTGCCAAACGTTTAAGGACCTACATACACACGCGTTTGGCCGGCGTCCCGCACCCAGGAAATATATGTATTTATATAGAAATTAAACAAGTACATTTTTAATGAATCCTGAGAGGCACTTACAAACTACCAGGCGAGATGTAGGAGTACACAATTATTTATTTTATAATTATTTCGCATTATGCAATTAATTTATGTTTAACGTGTTTAATAGACTTTCTTTTCTAGTCATTTGGAGGGGGGCGGCGCCCCAGCGCCCCGCATTAACTAACCGCCGCTATTTCCTGACTAAACATCTTATTCAGATTTTGCACGGCCAGTAAGCCGTGATCCGTCAGTTACGGTAATCAGCTGCTGAAATAAATATCATGTTTACTGTGGATTATTTTCAGAAAATCAAAAGAATACTATGACATTACCCAGAAAAACAGGTAATCTGCTAAACAAATAAATTGATGGAACAACATCAGGGGGTCAAGGAATTCCAAAACTCCTTATCAAGGAATGTCCAGCACATAGACATGCCCACGTTGACTCAGGTACAGGATAATTACTGAAAACACATAATGGGTGAGATTCTTAACAAAAAAAAACAAACAAAAAAAAAACTCACCATAATTACGCAGCTAAATAAGCGCCGTGATAATTACAGCTCATTTGTAAAGCTTTCCTTACTTTCATCAATGCCATTCAGACGAGGAAGAGGAGTCCACAAAACTTAATGTTAGGTAATGTCACTTACAGTAATCAGCTGTTTACCAGTACCGGTATGTGGATTATTTTCAGAAAACCACAGGAATACTATGACAATTCTCAGAAAAACAGGTAATTTGCTAAACAGTTAAATTGATGGAACAACATCGGGCTTATATGTGGGTTTCTTTAAAAATCTAAATTTGCAGGTCAAAATCAGGGGTCGGCTTATAGTCGAGTATATACTGTACTCTTTTTCTAATGACCATAAATCAATGACTCCATTTTCTTTGATACACATTAAGTTAATAATATGTGAGTGCGTGTAGAGAACAGAATTCATTTTCTTCTTTAGGGGATAATTAGCTTTGACTGCATCAACACTTCGTCCAAGTGTCCGGGCATCAATAAAGCACTGAGTGCACAATCGCCTGATGAACCACACTCTCATTACTGGCTGCAGCATAATCTTGGAAGCATCTGCAAGTAAAGATAGGAAGCAAGAATAATTCATGTCTATGAGAAATTAATGAGCATCTTGAGCAAGGATGAGCTGCCTTAGGTTGCTTTGTAATAAAGGTGAAGGTTGAAATCAAAAGGAGTGGATGAAGAATAGCATGTTCTCTGCTGATTAATGAGCATCTCTTTGATATGTATTGGTTCTTGTTCTATTCTCTCATCCTCGATTCGCATTATCATTCACGATTAGAAGTGAATATGAATATGAGTTCAGTCGTTCAGGTCATTCGGTATCTAGCAGTAATAGGACTTCCTGTTTTGTCCAGTTGCTGTTCTACCTTATAGTGCAATTCTAACACATCTACACGTCTCGATGTTAGAAGTGTAGATGGATGTACTAATGTGTGATGTTGGATGTGTGTGTCTTTGTATTTCTATATGCACTTGAATTGAACTTGCTGTCTCTAGGTGGACTCGTCCATTCAGACAGCCAGAGGGATCTTGACCGTGGTTCTCTCCCTCCTGCCATTCTGTAATAAGCTCAACAGAAAGGTGACGGCCATGACTAACTAGAAGACTGGAACTCAAATTTGTGGAAATCCTGATTTAAAAATTCTTAATTTCATCCTTTTTTTTTTTTTTTTTTTTTTTTTTGTCTCTTTCACTGATCTCCAACTCATGTTCTCAATGTCTGCAGTATAAGTCAGAGAGGAGTAGTCTGGGTTCCCCGCACGACTGGAGAGAAAGGCAGGATGCATCCATGCCTGTCAAAGAGGACAGCACCCTCAACAGCAAGAACACCAACGGCTTTGGGGTCAAATCCTTGGAGCAGCATGTGACCAGTCTCAACCTCCTGGAGAGCAACTAATCCAGGAAGTAGTCATGTTCTTTGTTCCCTATTTGCGCTTGAAGCAGCACAGTCAACCTCATGTTTCTGGAGAACTTGTCCAGGAAATATGTTCTCCCTGACATCATCAAAGCCCATAAAGCCCATCTGGTGGGCTAAAGCCATTGGGTGAAGTTGTCTCATAAGATGCTTGTCTTGGGTCCTGGTGGAAAAAAAGGAGGGAAAAAAGCTGATCTAATGTCACTGTGCTCAGGGGCAATTTTACCCCAAGGAAACATGTTACCTAGTTCCACTCCAGCCCACAAGAGGGAGACAATCACTTAACCTAAGACTTTGCCATTTTTAATGAGCTTCCTTCTCAAGGAGAATCCTGACACAAACCTGATTTGGAATCACTTTTATCATATCTCCAGCTACTGATTGAGCTGATGAATTAATTATAAATGAGGAATGAATAAGGGTAACTCCATTTGATGCTCAGCCATACATCTGTTTTCACTTTGTGCCTCTGTGTAACAAACCTATTTGCTCTGTGGTGTACTGTAAATGTGTGACACATTTTAACCAAATAAGAAAAAAGTATAGAAATGGCTAAAACCCCACCCTGCATGATGCATCATCAAAAAACCCTTGTGTCTGGATTTCCACGGCTCTGTAGGGCTGTAATGTTAACATGTTTTGTAATGTTAGCCATCACGTCCTTAATCACTGGCATTATAGTCAGCAAGTATTTTGTTAGTTAACTACACTATACAAATGTCTGATTTCCATAGAATTTGATTTGCTATGGAATGTACTTTGTGTGCCATGTTAGTAACAAAATGCAAATCACAATTTAATGCCAAATATGATTGTTATACGACTTGTTACTAGTCTGAAATATAAAGCTCTTAGTCCTCTGGTGTTCATCTCTGGAGACTGTTATTTCTGTCTGGACCTGGTTTCTCCAAAAAGTCTTGGAAATCAGGCCTTACTTTCTACTGTCTTATGAGTATTATGAAATTATATTCGGTGTATACTGTTATACTCACAAAGAAAATGGAAACGTCTTCTGAAACTGGCACCTGTATCAAATGGAGCCTTGAAGTGTACTTGTTAGGAAGACTACCATTGTGAAGCTGCCTAGTAGGCCAGTATGTATTAAATGGTATATGGTATGTATAATATGGTACTTGAAGCATATATATATATAGATAATATACAGTATGTATCCCAATGAAATGACTGTGGTACTAGGTGAGGGTGTGAAGATGACTGAGATGCATAGCATACATTAAGCTTTAGAGATGTGTTATACTGTATGAGAGCAGCTAAGGATGTTGGGTATTATAGAGGCGCTACAGATGTGAAGAAATAATAGATCTAGTTTTGGACATTATCCTTTTGACAGCTGAATGGTTAAAAAGAGTGATAAAAATCAAAAATAAAAAATATTTTTCACAAATCACTGGTTTTACTTGAGTTTTACAAAATGAATAACTTAAGTTTTTTGTTGGGGAGAGGTGGTAACAGGATTTCACAATTTATCCCCTCAAATAAAGCACCTGAAAGCTTCCTGAAACTTCCATATGAAAATCAATTATGACAAAGGAAAGCTTTATTAGAAACTTGAATGATTTGTTCATATTCAAAGCATCCAAAATCTAGAGGCACAGTCTGTATAATTGCCCTTTAGAAGTTAAAGAATGCAAATGTCATTTTCCTGGATGGTGTCCCCACTCTTCATCCATCCAACCTGGCAGGAGTGGAATTTAACAAGTTTTGCCTAGAACGGTCCAGGCTAAGGCACGAGTGTTTGGAGCCCGTCAGCTGGGTTCTGACTGGGCAACACTCCGTTTGGAGATGACGCTCTCAAACTCCTCTCTGCTCAGGAGGTTCTCTGTTATGCTCTTGCTCTCCTCAAACTTTGGCAGGATGACAGCGATGTAACCTTCAGTAGATGGCTGTTCAGATTTAACAAACAATATTTTATTACAGTAACCCAAGCATTTACACTGATTGGAGGTTAGTCAATATATTGACAGTGTTAGGAAACCTGAATTTTGTCACCTATATAGCAGCAAATAAATTCTTAATCTCATCAGAAAAGTTTTTTTTTTTAAATCACCAAATTTGGAGACTTGCGTTTTGCTCAAAATCAATCACACACTGCATATGATAGTTATGATGTTTAAAAAAAAAAAGATTTACCTTTTCCAGCAAGAGAGCAGGTGTTTCTAAAATATTCTCATTGACCTCAAGAAGACGACCTCGAATGCAACTGAAAAGATCAGAGATTTGAGTGATTGCTCATGAAATCAAGTCCACATATAAACCGAGTAGGCATGGGGAACATAAACTGTATGTTTTTCTCACCTGTAGATTGTGTATTCAGTCTCATCTGTGCATGTTATTCTACACAGAGGTGCAAAATCAGTCACAAACTGCGCTCCCTACAGTGAGGACAAAGGGTGCTTATATTTTTGTGTGAAGTGAAGACACAAACATAACAAATTTGTATTTGGGTTTGTACACTTAGACTAGATTGGTGTGCAAGACAATTACCCGTTTTGATTTTCCAGACACTTTGTTTTTGAGGCGACTGCAGCCATTACTGATCTGGTAATTGATGCTTTTGATGGTGTGGCCATTACGAAGAATCGGGTGAGTCTCTGCTAAGGTGACCACACAGATTCTGCAGGGAACAAACACACATTTCATAGTCAGCCAAAGTCTACAAATATATACATACACATAGCGGGGATTATATCAAGTTAATGGAATCTAAAGTCACTTTACTGAATTTGGCTTTCATTTGCCACCTTATCAAAATTCCATATGTAACTGTTTCTACTCGGTGTATTTAAAAAAATTTATTAAAGGTGAGAGTTTGGCAGATTTTGTCCACTTATTTCAACATTATGAGTAAAGGTGTAGATTATTATATCATAAACTGATTTCCTCCCCCCCCAATCAATCAAATGATTCGTGCGTTTAGTCCTTAAAACGTCCAAAAAAACAAAGACAAATGGGGCAAAAATCGACCACAAAATCCGCAGATAACAGCCGTTATTCAAATCCTTAACATAATTAAGTAATTTTTGAATGTCAAAAATAAGGTTTGAATGTCAAAAATAAGGTTCACTGTTACTAAATCTACACTTATAAATTTAAAATTTAGCTAACAGTAAAACATTCTTATTTGTAACATCTGTGTCAAATAACCATTCACGCTGAAGTCACTACTTAACATGGACACCCGTCAATACATAACACTCCACCAATTTTACCTGTTTGAGTGCTGCAGGATGCAGTGGTCCTCACATGGTTTCCCCTTCATATCTGCATTACAACGAAATCAGTTAACTTTGACGTGTTCAGATAAATACCTTCAATTACGTGTACTGGATTTATTATGGACAGACACGAAAATGGATCATTTCAGCTCCGTCTCGCTAAACTCTGTAAGCCAAAGTAGCTAACAGCTAACATTAGCATTGTATCAAGTGAAAATCTGACTTACCAACTCTATACCATCGTGTATAATATCTCTCTATAACTGAAGGAGCCTTTTCTAATGAATTTTCCTGCTTTGTTTTGTCCATCTTAACTATTTATAATTCTAACTGTAAAAAATACGAATTTATAGCGGCTCTCCTTTGCTTGGATTTGCCGGACAGGAAATTGTGTCACACTGGACGGTCCGTCTTTTAAATAAGACGCAAAAGTTTAGGAACAAAAGGTTCCGGATAGTAGAAAAAAGCACATAAAACAAAACCTACTAAATCCAACGTAACACATTTAACTAAAATATTAGATTGCATGGATTTGACATTTCGAGCAAAGTAACAATTTATGTAAAAATAATGGTAATTTTAAAACATAGCTTAGATCTCTCTCTCTCTCTCTCTCTGTCTCTCTCTCTCTCTCTCTCTCTCTCTCACNNAAAAAAAAAAAAAAAAGGAAACATAGATCAATTGTCCCATTCTACCACTAGGTGTCACACTAACAATTCCGTCACCGACACACACACATTATAGGCAAGTTCATTAAATGATGCCAAAGTTTATGGAAGGAAAGATCATCTGCTTGAAGGATGCAGGTCCATTTATTTATTTAGCTAAACTGAAGCAACATCCCAAAACATTTTTTAAATTAAGATTAATTTGTTTATTTGTAAACCAGCTTCACAGTATGTCATTAAATAAAAACTTTTCTCAAATGGCACTTTTGGAGCACGTGTTCAGTTTCCACTCCTGGAAATATGTGTCTTTCCCTTATTTCTGATGATTTGTGCAGATGGCAGATACAGTTATCAGGATGTTGCTGCCAGTCTGCATCCCAGTGGATTATGTAATGGGATGGAATGAATGAAGGAATGTTCCCCTCCCCAAATCCAAGGAATTGCCTCTCTCTGACCCAGACCAGACCAATCACATTCTACAAATATCTGCTTAAACTGTTACTGTGGACAGTGCTGAGAGAACATTTTTGGGAGGTTGGCACACTGGCAAGAGACAGCTTAAATAATAATGACTTCATCCTGGACTCCTAATTGAGACAGAGAGACAGAGACAGAGAGAGAGTGGAATTGAGTGGCACAATGAGTTTTCCATGTATCTACTCACCGCTACTAAGAGTTGGAAATTTTTCCTGTCAGGATCCATCGTAACATATTTTTCCATTACTGTTCCGTCTGTGGTCGACCGTCATCTGTAATTAATTCACAGATGAAAAGCATAACCATTGTGGAAACGGTAGACATAAAGGGGGTTTGTCATAGATATGTAGTCTTGCATCAGGCTTGAAATGCAGTAACTTCAAATAACCCAGAGGTGGGAAATAACTCAGTATATAATTGCTGTATGTAAGTATAATTTGGAGGTATTTCCATTTAAGCCCCTTTAAGACATGCAACTTCTACTCCAGTGCATACTTTTAATTTATCTGCTGTTGTCACACAAAAGCCCTTGTTTTTCAGTTGTTTTAGCTGAATACTACAATGCATTTTTGACAGCATCTCAAGTTTTTTTTTTTTAAGCCAAAGAATTTGATCTAGTATAGAGAAAACTATAATCCTTCAACACACCCGAAAGCATGAAAATCCCAGAACTCCAGAATTTTCATTATTTCATTTCAAACTCCAGAAGTGGAGATATAAGCTTGTTCAGGCTGTCTTATTCTCCACATTATTCACAGCTGTTCTTCAAACGGTGGTGAGACCAGCGATGTTGTATGGCTTAGAGACAGTGGCACTGAGGAAAAGACAGGAGGCAGAGCTAGAGGTAGCAGAGACTAAAATGCTGAGGTTCTCTTTGGGAGTGACGAGGATGGATAGGATCAGGAACGAGTACATCAGAGGGACAGCGCATGTTAGATGTTTTGGAGATAAAGTCAGAGAGGCCAGACTGAGATGGTTTGGACATGTACAGAGGAGGGATAGTGAACATATCGGTAGAAGGATGCTGAGGTTGGAACTGCCAGGCAGGAGGCCTAGAGGAAGACCAAAGAGGAGATTTATGGATGTAGTGAAAGAGGACATGAAGTTAGTTGGTGTGAGAGAAGAGGAGGCAGAGGATAGGGTTAGATGGAGGCAGATGATTCGCTGTGGTGACCCCTGAAGGGAAAGCTGAAAGGAAAAGAAGAAGAAGATTCACAGCTGTTCTTCATAATAAATACTTTTAACTTTGATACCTGAGTACATTTTACTGTTGATTGTTGTTTACTTTTACTTGTGTGGAATTTTAAATACAACAGTTTTACTTGTAATGGAGTATTTTTCCATCGTTGTATTACTTAAGGACTTTTTCCACCACTGCAACAAAAAAGGCTTTTCTAAATATACTACAACAACTTTATTTATGGGGTTTTTTTTCTGCAAGACATTCATTGACATTTATGGAGGATCCATTTTCCATCTCACATGAAATCTGTAGCAGTAAAATAACCTCTAGATGCTGGAATTCATGAGCATCTAAATCCATATAGACCAGGATTTGTCAGTTATAACGTGGCTTATGTAGATCTGATGGATATAAAGTAAGATTGGTCATGTCAAACATATCCTAAAGCATTTTTACCAGGTGTTTATGTTATTTTAACTTGCTTGCTTGTGACCTGACTGCTCTTGCTCCTTTGCTCCATTCGTTCCTCTGACACTTCAAGCATGAAGTGATTGCTCGCTGTCAGCCCACTCTGCCTGTTTCTGTTGGAACACACAACACACCAACTTCCTGCAACAAAGTGTGTGAACAAAAATTTAGGTAGCTCCACATGTTGTGTGCATGTATGTGTTTGAGTGTGTATACATGGCTTTTTGTGTGTGTATCTGTGTTTATCAGTCTCTCCTGGACAATATATGTATCTGTCAGTGTGTGTACATTCCCATCCTTTTACTGCTTATTGTTGAAATGAAACACACTCCGTGTCACTCATTAGGACTCGGTTCGGGGTTCACTTTCTGGCTGTCAGACAGGCATCTCGAGTGTCTCCAGCTGCTCCAGCTTCTGTGTATATGTGTGTGTGTGTGTAGCTCCACGTCAGCTACTGCTGCAGCGAGCGGCTCTGTTTCTCTGGCCTGCTGTTTGTCTATTTGGCTCCAGCATTCTCTTCCTCCACGTGGAAGACATCCAGCTGCTTTCTCTCGCTTGTCCTCTGTGCCAGAGCAGAGCCAATAAGGGAAAAGTGAAGCTCTGGCCAAAAGGGGTTGACGACATCTGCATGGCTTAAGGAAGATCACAGCAGCTCCTTCAAGGGTTGCAAACACACACTGGATCATGTTTGATTGTGTCTTGTGGCAGAGTGGGTAAATTCCTGGTTTTTGTGGGTCTTACATATAGACGGAAAAGGGAGATGATGTGGAATTAACCAGAGCATGTGTGGATTTTAAGATGTGATTTCTAGCAATTAATTTAGGAAAAGATTTTAATGCATCTTCCGAATGCAATCATTCATTAAACACTAACAAAAGAGAGGGAGGGATGTTCCAGTTAGAAATATTGACCTTTCTTGGACAGCAATGAGATACACCTGCATTTGCTATTTCAAAGTCACACTCTGCTGCCAAAACGAACCTTTAAATCTTTCCTAATTCATTGATATGTACAGTGCATTTCTGGAAAAATACGCGTTAATTTTAGGGAAATATTTGTATTTTTTAAAGACTTCTTAAATGTGATATATCAGTTCTGAAACCACTGATCTCATGACCATTCCTTAGAATCCTTGAAGGTCTTATCAGCTTTGTAAATGTACACTTTTAAGCCAGTCCCACATGAGGTTGTTATTGGCCGTCTCTGTTGTAATCACAAGCCCAAAGCACAGTCAATCATGTCAGAGCTTTTCTGTTATTCTTGGCCTCTTTCCAAAAGCAGCCAGACCTCAGGCTGTGAGAAATATGTTGTAATATTTCATCAGAAAAATGTAACAATGATGGTAACAAGAAATTTAACAGGATAAAGTACATCAAAAAAAGACCAGACTGCATGTTGAGCAAATGATCAAAAGCTTTTACTTTGTCAGTGGGGTTGTTGTTACCTTGGCAACAGTTCAGATCCATTTTCCAGCTCGGCCCTCTCATCTTACTTGACCTGTTTGTTTTCCTATTCTGCCAGTGGGTTTAAAGTACAAACGGATTCATGACACAAGGCAAACTACTTTATGTTCGAGTAGTTTTCCTAAGGAAAACAGTGACTGATGGAGAGAACAGCCAGAGCTGGAATACAGATGAAGAGATAGTACAGACCAATTTTCCCCCTAAATATCCCTGAAGCACCTGGTTTTAATAAAGGCAGGAGATATAAGTCGTGTACATTGACTGTGTGTTTCAGTACATGTATGAGAGTAAGGGATTAGATGTCCCTGGCAGCAGAGGCAGATATCTCTCCTCCCACAGATGAAAAGCTCATATATCGCTGTTTTTCTATGAAAACAAAAAAAATTGAGGTCCTGAAAAGATCAAATTTGGGAGATACAAGGGTCATATCAGTGTGTTTGCCTCTGAAGTGTGACATGGTTCTTTATTTTTAATTTCAAAAAAGTAACGCAAAGAGCGCAACTAATTGCTAATCATCACTGTCTTTTTCTTCTTCTTCTTCTTCTTCTTCACATAAAATATAAATGAGAGTCCACGAATGATTTTAGAATCCAGTCTGAGACCACAAGCTACTTACCTCTACTAAGGAAGTTATGTTTTCCCACTTCTGTTTGTTTGTTTGTTTGTTTTATGGATTTATTGCAGAACTACTCAAACGTTATGACCCAATCACAATGACACTTGTTGGAAGGCTGAGGCATGTCCCAGGGAAGTACCCTTTAAATTTTGGTTCCGCTCAGCATCCAGGGGCAGACCCAAGAATTTTTTAATGATCCCTTAACATTGTGAGACAGTGCATTCTTTTGATATTTTGTCAGTTGTTCAAAAGGAATTAACCAATCCTGATGAAGAAATCGGCCATTGTTATTCCATGATAGATTATGAATAGGCGAGGTTTGATCTGGATTGAGATAAATCCTTACAACTACTGTTTCTTATGACAAATAAAGCAATTAAGTCCTACTGTACTCTCATTATTTCTTTCTCTTTAGGCATATTTTTCTCATCTTGCAGGTGGATGAGTGTCTCACGAGTCACTACTCCAGCACATCCTTCATTTTTCATTTGTCATTTATCCAAACTTTTGCCCACAGTTTGACCTGGTACCCATCCATCTTTCTTTCATCTTTTGCTCTTTCATTCAATTGACTATAAAGTGTTTTAGACTAATTCCTGACGCTAATTTGTTCACAGCTGTCATCGTGCTTGTCATTTTCCTGAGAAGGATGAGTTACAACAGGAGCTTAGGGCAATGGAAAGAACATGTACACTGCCAGGTATGATCCAAAACTCACACACACATACATACATGCATACATACACACAAGGAATAATTTACAGATATTTGAAGATTTAAGCGCTGGATTCTTGCCATGTGCATTTTAGTACCCGAGCTATAAAATTTAACAAGACTTTTTTATGATACACTGAAATAGATATACACATGCTGTATATGTTTACATTTGCATCACTAACAAGGTTATTTAGAGTTACCAATAACTGAATATTTCATTCAGAAGTGCCTGCACAGTGCTGGTGATAATTATTTGTGAAAAGCCATGTGGCAAGCAGCTGCATGGAAACCTCCTCATGGAAAATGGAGGTTTCTTTAAGAACTCTCAGCACTTGTATTTGCATGTAAGGTACTAACAGGCGGAATGCTCCGGGCTTTAACTCAGTTGGCGGTTGAATAGCAGCACCTTGAGCTGAGCCAGGTTGTTCCCTTTTTTTTTTTTTTACCCCAAACTTCTACCATTCAGCTGCTTCTCAGAAGTAATTCATGGCTCAGTCTGAGCGCAGCTTTCCGAATCCTTTTGGAAATGATTTTCTCCAACATCTTTATTTAGCCTTTGCCCGTTTAAAAAAGGCCACACAAAGTTCTCACCTGTTATCTAACATCACTCTATTACATTTTTCCTGTCATTAAACTTTATTGCGATGTTTGCTCTAAATGGAAAATGCTTCATCATAAATGCTGAAAAGAAACATTATTGCTGTCAACTTTAAACTACGAACAGGATCGCTGGGATCAAGCTAATAAAGCAGCTGTTACAAGTAATGTAAAAGGTCCCTTATGCACAAATAAAAAAAGGTTTGCAGAGCTCATGTTATAGTTTTGTGGTGATAGTTTTGCGCTATGGTACTTGTTTATTTTGACCTGGTTTGACATGGAAGAGCATATGGGAAAAGCATCATATGAGCACAGTGATAATTTTTCAAATGCCTCTTTTAAAAGGATTTATGAGAACCAGAGGTCACATAAGAACTCCCAACCCCCCCAAAGATTTGGAACTTTGAGGCTTTTTTTTTTTGGCACTTTCAGTTTTTGTTTGCTTTCCCTTGGCTCTCCTGTCAGCCTTGGATATGGTTGTGTGTCTTGGCTGAGGCCCTTTGTTTCAGCTTTAAAAGACATGTTCGCATATAATCTCAAGACTTAAAATCAGTAAGGGAAAGTCTCACTTGTGAAAACACCAATGAATTTTAAGGTCGCTGTAATTTAGGCAGCAGCAGTTATTTCTGCCTTTCTGTATCTTCCTGTCAGGTTGACCAATTGATATTATTACCTTGATTTCAGTTTGCAGCTGTCAGTTCTTTCCATCTTTGGGGTGAGACAGAGATAGAAATCTGTACAGGCCTACACATGGAGGAAGTGGTCAAGTTAGAGAGGAACATAACTGTTTGCATCTATTTAAGCTGAAACTTAAAACAGCACGCGATGTCGGGGAAATGTGCCCTCAAACAGAATGAAATGGAACGAAAATCAAATATAGATCAATCTGCAGGTTAAATTAGTTTTCTCAAGAACCCAATTTGCCTCCAAGAGTCCTATGGTCTTGGACGCGACAAAATTGCTCCTCAAAAAGATTTCAAAAGTATCTTCACTCCAGTTCTTAGAGTGGAAAAAAAAAAAAATTAATTAGCACCGGAGAAAGCACTGAGCATATTTTTGCAAAGCA
This sequence comes from Lucifuga dentata, assembly GCA_014773175.1. Lineage (NCBI taxonomy): Eukaryota > Metazoa > Chordata > Actinopteri > Ophidiiformes > Bythitidae > Lucifuga > Lucifuga dentata. The sequence goes on from VXCM01001707.1 coordinate 51,747, forward strand.
AACATCTATCTGGATTTTTCTGCAGCACATCAGCGAGGATCCAGCACTGAAGTGGTGAAGTCAGAGGTTTGGACAGCTGGGGCTGAGGGTGTGGTGTGATTAGAAGAACCTGATGACAAAAATCAGGCTATAGATAGAATCTCTCTCCATCTCTCCCCTCATCTGTTTCTGTCTGCATGCCTTCAACCTGCTCCTAGAGATGGAGACAGATAGACCTCAACTCTACTTCCTTTTCTTGTTTTCATTCTAGAAAAAAAAGTGCAGCCATAGTGCATTATCCAAGTATTTGCCTTGGTGCTTAGAGCAGGGAGAGTCCGCTTGGAACCCTTAGAAGTCATCTTGAGCCCTGGGTCTTTCTCATACAACATGCCCTGTGCGGGTGTCCAGTTTTGTTACCTTTGAGCTGTAATTCTTCTGCTTTTCCGCTCACTGAGATCCTTTGTTTTCACCATGTATCACACAGATGTGTGATGGTTGGCAGGATGATGGAGTATTATCTTTCATTTCTGCATTTGTTTTACAGTAAATGTCCTCAGGATTTCAGGGAAGAGTTGTTTTTTGTTGAATAATGATGAATCCATGGGTCAGTGCTGGGGTTACGTTTATTTTGAAGAGATAAATGTCCTTTGATGAACCATCTTTCACATAATTCTAGCTTGCTTCATCCTAGTTGTAACACACATCTGACTGCTGCTATCAATGAATCATTGATCAATAACAAATCATTGATCAATAACCAATCGAAGCAGCTGCTATAGCACAGACTTGTTTCAGCTTTAGGCTCTGTCCACACTAATATGGATATTTTGCAAAATGTATATTTTCCTCTGCGTTTTGGCCTCTCATCCACACACAAACAGCGTTTTAGGCCACTAAAATGCAGATTTTTTAAAACAGCTTCTAAAGTGCAGATTTCTAAAAAACTCTGCTTTCTGTGTATCTGTGAGGACATGGAAAATGGAGAATTTGGGAAACAATGCATGCGAACTGTTGCTTTGTGCAATGTACTGGCATATGTTTGTAGCCATTTGAGTGTTCTTGTGTGGACAGAGATATTTTGTAAAACGATGCTTGTGTGGAAATAACTTCTTTTTTTTTAAACGGTGGGGGAAAATATCCATTTAAAAAAAATATCCGTATTAGTGTGGACTAGGCCTTAGTCTTTCCCAGAACAGTTCCACGTGGTCTGAGAAGCGGCGTGGTGTGAGGGGTGAGTAATGCTGACTGGATGGCAGACTCGGCATGGTGCAGCAGTAGACTACCAGATGTGCCGCTGTGCATCACTGATTATTCCACTCAACACACACACACACACACACACACACACACACACACACTGACTTCTATCCCAATCAGTTCCCTTTGTGTTCCTCTTGCAGGTATTTTACAAGACTTTAAAACCAGGCAAGACGAGTATTTGCTTCTGTTCTTTAATTGAATGAGAAGAAAGTGCTGACTTGTCCTGACTCGTCACATACAGCTGAGGGGGAAACAGCCCCCAGTGACTGATGAACTTAATGAAAACCTATAAATTACATTTGCCAGGTTGTTAAATATGTGGCATCTCAGCAGGGCCGGCACTAGTATTTTGAGGGCCCTAAGCCCTAAGCAGATTTTGACTTTTGTATAACCTTAGTAAGAGCGCCCCCCCCCCATCCTCTCCCCTGCCCTAATCAGCCACTTATGGTGCTTATGCTGCGTTCGAGCGAAACTCGGAAGTCAGATTTTTCCCAGTCGGAAGGTCCGACTTCCAACCTCAAACCTTTCCAGCCAAATGTCTACAAAAAAGCATGGCTGAACACCAATAAATTCTGTAAAATTAAATAAACTTATCGGTAGTAATAAATGCTAACTAAAGTAAAGTTACATTATAGGACTTTTTAGTTGTGTTGTTTTACAATGATATTAATCACAGTGGGTATTAAACATTTGTGCAGATAAGTAGTATTCTGAAATTATTTACATTTACGTTAACAGTCATTATACACTAGATAGTTAATTTGGCAATGTATTTTGACCTTTTTATTTCAGTGTCATGTAATAAAAAATACTTTATTCACTGTTAGCTGATTATTTCCATTCACAAAGCTCACTTCCATGGGCGCTGCCATGTTGAGTGACATCATACTTGTGAAGTTGGGGTAGATAATTTTGGTCTGAGTTTCCCAGTCAGAGCTCTGACTTCAAGTGCCATTCCAATGCATTTTCCCAAGTAGGAAGTCGTAAAAATCCGAGTTCTGAGGTCTGTCGAACGCAGCATTAATATGTAGGGCCAGCACTACACCTCTGGTTGTGGATGCATGTGGACTTCCTGAAACTGTTCTTATACAATGTAATAACACATCCACTAGTGATTATCATTCAAGAAATGTCACATTTATTAAAATATGAAGAAACCTGCCTTGCTTGAGTAATAATGAATGACAAGCTGACTAGCTTTTCCAATGACTCCTGACTGACTTGCTGACTCCACTTGTGCTTCTGCTTACATTCTCAGACGTTTTTATCATGTTGTGCTTTCTGACTCAGATAACCCAGTGAGCAAAAAAATCTGTAGATAATGACACATGCTGATCTCTGTATTTGGACCCAGACTAATGTTTTCACACTCTGCTTTTTTGGGGTTAGTGGTTAAAATAGTTTAGGTTAAAGTTTGAACCAAGAAAGAGGAAGTTGCTCAAGCACAAGTATGAAAATGTTAGAGGGGAGTCTAATTTTAGTTCTCACACAAATATTTCTTTTGCAAATTAAGCTGTTTTTCTTTAACATACAACAGCTTGCTTGCATTATTAGATATGCTGACATTTATCAGCATCTCATACAATCGTTCAATCAGTGTTTCATATTGCAATCGCTTAGTAAGAGAGATGATTGCTCAGGCAAACAGCAGCAGCCCTGCAAAGGACGTTTGACAAAATAAATCTGCTGTTTGTCCGGATGTTTGTGAGAAGTTTTGAATTGGGAACACTCAAAAGTTTTGGCCATTGTTGTCACCACAGAGGTTTGAATTCTATTCAGAAAAACATAAAAGCCTCTCAAATGCTTGACGTGGCTGATGCGCTGCGTTCAGAGACACAGAAACACGTGCTTGGAGTAGGTGATACAAGCGTTGATACAAGATCACAGAATCAGAGTATGATTCATGTGGCAAAGTTTTTGCCAAAAGGAATAATTAAAAAAATTAGACACAAATGCTGATCTTGGCTGCAGTGGATTGGACAACACTTACATAATAGAAATTAGAGCAACAGAAATAATTAGTTTTTTTTTTTTTTTTTNTTTTTTTTTTTTTTTTGTTTTTTGTTTTTTTTGTTTTTTTTGGCAAGATGTTTGTTTCTCCTAATGATTTCCCTGTGAATTCACAATTTATTTTTCTGATGATGTTTCTTTAACCTTCCCTCAACACCAACATTCACTTCCCACCAAGAAGGTTATGTTTTCGCTCATGTTTGTTTTTGTTTGTTTGTTTGTTTGCAGGGTTACTCCAAAAATTATGAGCCCATTTCGAAAAATATGGAGTGGATCTGGATCCAGGGGTAGATCCAGGAATTTTAAAAACTTTTTCGTAACATTGTGAGGCATAGCGTTTTCAATATTTTTGGAAAAAAAATCTTTCATATTTATTCCATGATAGACTGTCAATAGGTGCCATTTGGTCCAGATTCAGATATGATCCAAGGTTTCTCTTTAGGCCAGCATATTTTGTCTAGGCTTGTACATCCTTGGCAGATCTATGCACTCTAATGAGTGCCATTTAAGTTAATTTTGGTTTTACTGCAAGGCTATTCAACTATACAACATTTATTAATACAGGAAAATAGTTTAAAAGCCCTAATTCTCATATACAGATTAACAGTAACCAACAATATTCGCAGCATTCAAGTCTCTTGTAAACCATCATTATACCATTATGATTTTACAGCTTTTGTGCAAAACACTCACATCACAGTTTAACTGCACTGCGGTCCAGTCCGACATTACATTTTAATTCAGTCTTATCAGCTCAAAGTTTAAGTGTATCATATGGAGTTATGAAGTTTGTGTTATTAAAGAAGTTCAAAGTGCTCACATCAAAAACTACAAAAACAGCGAAATGTACTTGAAAACTTAATGCAAATGTCCGTTCAGCACAGCCTCTCCTGCCCTCTGCTGCCTCCACTTGAAGACGCTGTTGTGTTAAAGTCTCTAGATGTCTTCCTCATAGTCCAGGCTTTCTACGTTGGTCTCAGGGAGAGCATAAACAGATTTACTCTTATTCTTTCTGCTTTCCCTCCTTGTCTGTGTCAGATCTTGATTCCCAGAAAGGGATAGGTAGGCAGCGATGCTGTTCCTGACTCCATAGCTCACCATGCTGTCCATGTTGTTCATCTGGCTCTCTGTGCTGACCAGCTGATCCCTGTTATGGGTGGAGATATTGAATTTTCCATTATCAAACTGTGTAAAGATGGACTTTTCAGCATTTAATGTCATTTATTTAGGATCCAACAAAAAAGTGAGACGACCCAATATCAAGTGACACGAAATGTAATCTTGGTCCCACCTGCTAGAAACATTACACACATTCACTCAGATATGATTAAAGCTGGTACCTGTCTACTTTCTTCCAGTCAAAGTTGTGTTGCCTGAGCACAGGAGGAGTTTCAGGAGCTGCATTAGATGATGGCGTCACGTCAGACAGACAGGGAGTGGTTAACATGCAACACAGGCCATCTGCAAAGTCTGAAGACATAAAAATGAGAAGTAAAATGTTAACTGCTGACAACATAGTACACATCAAACTGCATGATTTGCATTATTTGCTCTTGTTCACCCAAGCAAGCACAAAACCACTGGCATGATTGTGCCAATTTATGGTAACCCATGTTTCGCTATGAATACACCAGTGGTAATCACATCTTACTTCCTGTTATGTTCTAAAAATGTTCACAGTGCAGGAAATATATTCAAACAAAAGCCGTTGATAAGAAACAGCTCTATCTTAAGCACATTTAAAATATTTTTACGAGTGCTTGTGATTGCACAAGTCCATTTGCGTGCATATGCGTAATTCTACATGTAATGTGTGATGCGTCTTTTGATTTGGTTTGGTATCTAAGTTTCGTCGCTTGTCCACCTACCAGAGTAGTGGCTGATCAGATCTTCCAGGCACTGGAAAGTGAGTCGAGGGGAGATGTAGTACCAGCTGTTGTCCAGTCTGAAGATACGATAGTGCTTTATAATCCTGTGCTTCACTGAGAGTGAATACAGACCTGTGGATGTGTGACACACAGTCATCAAAAACAGCAATAACTACTCATCAACTCATAAAAATGTGAAAAGTCAAAGCAGCTAAACTATAAGAGTAAGTAGTTGCTTAGATGCTGGTCTCTGTGGGAAATAGAAATAGGTACACATCTTAGTTCCCTCTGTGTATGTTTATATCATGAGTAAACAAAATGCTCAGATCAGATGATAACCATGCAGAATTGGACAGATTAGACTCATTCAATTTCTTAACTTAAGTTTAGTCTTAAATGATGTTGATTTTAGCTCTCGTGCAGTTGAAACAGACCCTCATTTAGTCTCATGCTGACTTGAACGTGATTAAAACTGGTCTTGATGTATCATTAACTCAGCTGTGACGGTCTTAACATCATCCTGGCAAATGCAGGCTCTACCTCCGTTCCAGGCATTTTTAGGTGCAGACAGGTCGTGTTAGTCTGGAGATAATCTTGGCTCACCTCTTTCGCTGGTGCTCTCCCGCACCAGGAAGGAGCCGACTCTGTTCCCAGGTAGATGCAGCAGCTCTTCAGCCTTTTGCTGCTCCACCCCCTCAAACAGCCAGCTGATCCAACAGAAAACATGTTGAAGCTCAGATGTCTATCATCTTATTATTCCTCCCTTAAAGGACTATACTGGTGGTTTTGCATGTTTGAGGCAGAACATTTGATTTTGAAAGATTAGGAGATTAGGGCAAAATAACACGAAAATTAAAATGCAGTTAGCAGTAATGTAACATGTATGCAGTAGTATTTATTGGGCTCAAACATGCAAAATCACTGATATGGTCCTTAAAGACAGAACTTTTATATAATTGTAGGCTTGTTGGGTAGATGATGGTAGCAATGTTTGATATTTTATTCTGTTTTGGATCCTAATGTACTGTAGAAAGCATGAAATCATCCAGAAACAGTAAAATAAACCAATTTAATGCATGTTTGAGAAGCTCTCATAGCACTCAATACAAGAAGATATACTGTCTGTCATGACTTTGCTTACCCATGGTAGACTTTTGCAACATGGCTGTTGGGGATGTAGTTCTCCTTTCCTGTTTGCATAGAGCGAACTCTCCACCAATAAACCTCCCTGGCCACCAGGAAGACACAAAGAGGAATCAGCTACTGACATTTAATGCGAGCACTTCTCTATACTCAACAATCATTTCTCTGTCATTTCCTTGTTGGCCGTAACTCATTTGTTTGACAGCAACCAACTGTGATCTTATCTGAACTGATCCTGGATCAGTAAAAGAATGCAAAAAGTGAGGTCATACTGTGAAATGACTTGAAGTTTCTGCCCCATCCTGTAGATTGGCTCACTGATTTCAGGAGACGGGTAGTCCTGGATCACCACCACCATGTCGTCCTCTGAATCTGACGAGAACAATACAATATTAAAAAGACGTCACAATTTGGGAATGCATAAACAATAAATTCCAGATCAGAACACACTGGGAACTTGCTGTTAGTGTTTGTTTTAAATAAGTTAAAACGTTATTATGACTCAGATACATCAGACTACCTGTCAGCTTTACCGATAAAGTACACGAAAATATCCAAATGACTGTCAGATTATCTGAGGTAAACCACTTCTATAAATATACGGTTCATAGCAACAAAACAAAGGATGATTTGTACATTAAATATGTCAGCATTAAATTTTTGGTTCAAATAAACTTCAAAGTTTGTCATTAAAAAAAAAAAAAAAAATTGGACCAAGTATCACCACTGAGCAAACCAAGTAGTGATGTACTGAAATTGGGAAGTTCACAAACACAAATTACAAAAACTATTTCTTAATGAATCCCATTTCATTTGTCAATAACTTGCCACAATAACATAGATTTCAATTGTTTTGATATTGAGGAAAAATTGCGAGAGTTGTCTCTTAAGTACCACTGGTGGGTACAAGTAACCACAGTTTGAGAACCACTTGGTTAAAAGAAGTGAATGTGCATCATTGCTGCCCGTTACAGAAAACATCAAATATTTTCACTATACAAAATATGTTAAATTTTTATTACAGAGCATCATAACAGCTGATCTTCATAGTTCTCACTGTATTTGTGTCAAAATTAAGATTCACTTTTAATTTTAAAACTATTAATGATGTTTTAGGATGGATGGATGGTGTTACCTGTTAGAGTGCTGTGCTGATTTTCTGTTTTCTCACTGATCCCAGCTCTCACACCTCGCATCATATTCCCCATCATCAAGACAGACCAGACTCCGGCCTGGAAATAGGGCACAGATATAAATAAAACTCCTCAAATCCTGCTTATATCCACTCATACGCAGCTCTGTATGTCACATATTCCTCACTGCTCCTGCTGCTCTGTTTTTCTAACTTCCTATTAGCTGACCAGTGAACTGTCTCAAATAAGACACCCGCTGTAGAATGGGGAAGCTGAGGTGAGATGTTATCAAACTCAATTTTCCATTTCAGCCCTAAGCTCTAACTAACAGCTAATCACAATGATTGATGTTTTTAATTTCACATATTGCAAAAAACTGTTACCAAATTGCATCATCCAATTCATGACACATTTCTTATTGCATAATTTAGTCTGCAGTGTGGGTCAAAAAATCCATTTCAAAACATCCTGCTTTTGCGCAGAGTATTCCTCAGTTGCATCATGTAGTTTTCATGTGGTCAGTATGGAAATCACAATTCAGCCTATAGAGTCCAAAATATAATTAGTATGAGAGGATGCAGTGTAAAATAATAAATGTGGTTAGTGGTCTATTGAAAAAACGTACCTGTAAGATGCTGATTTGTAGCTCGTCTGCTGTGGTAACATCAAGCCTAGTGAAGGAGCTGCTGGCCTGCACGGGGCATGTTGGCCTCAGCGAAGTCTGAGTTTACTGAGGTGCCATGTTGCTAAGCGTTTACGGCTTTAAGGCTAATGAGCTGTCACATTGTGGTGACAGCGCTGCATCCGACTGCAAACTCACTTCCTGTCATGAAATGAGGAAGAGGACGAGCACAAGCGAAATGTTTTTCAAACACTTACAGGCCATGAAGGCAAAGAAAGGGAACAACCCTGAAAACAACAACAGAGAGCAATGATGTCACAGTATTCTTACAAAATTTCAAGATTCTTGTAGATGTTTTTATACTATGGGTTCTGCTACAATGATTTGTCATGGTAATGCTTTACTGGAGATCATCATAGCTTCAAGTCTGTAACTGGCCAATAGCCTTTTGTCTTTATCTTTAATCTTTTAGCTATAGCCAATAATCTTCTAGTTTTCTTGTTATAGACAAAGACAAAGATTTAGTATGTTAGTATACCACCAGCAATATGAACAGACCTTATGTGTAAAAACTTCAATTTTACTCCTTATCAGAAAGACAAACAATCATCAGTGATTCTATGAAACTGGACATTTTCTTTTACAGTCATGTAGTTTACATATAAAGTTATTTTTGAGTCAGACGACTAGCTTGTTTTGCTGAAAGGAAGTAAGCTGGAACTGCTTTCATGTTTAAGGTCAATCAGAGCTGTTGCATTGTGGTTACCTGCACAGATCTGTGTGACATCCAAGGTAAAGTCATTGATCTGCAATCTATATCAGTTACAGTAAAAGCTTATTTTTATTGATTTTTAGTTATAATGTGTGATTCATCTTTTGATTTAGTTTGGCATCTAAGTTTGTCCAACTACCAGATTATGTGGACAAACTGCCTGCTCAGCTGATTCTGATCTGTCAATTATGTCATTGTATTTAATNCCAGATTATGTGGACAAACTGCCTGCTCAGCTGATTCTGATCTGTCAATTATGTCATTGTATTTAATTGCTTGGGTTTGCACTCCTGGTTTGCCAGACTGTCATGTTGTCATGTTTCCTGTTACTCACTCCTGGATTAAGTTTTTGTTTTTTCCTGCCTAAACATTACTGGTGTTTTTTCCTAGCTTGTCTAGTGATTTTTAGTTATTCTTCGCTTGGATTATTGTACCTTGTTTCCCCTTGTGGGTGTTTTTATGTTTATTATTAAAGTTGAGAAGGACTATCTGATTCGGCTGTCATGTCTGCTCCTGAGTCCTCTACCTGCCGCCTGACACAAATACTTAAAATAAACAAAATAAACTGGACAGTTACTGCTACTTGAGTAAAAAGAAAATTATTGACATCGAAACAATTGGTGCTACATTTACCCTTCCATCCACACATACATAGAAAAACAAAAATCAATAGATAGATAGATAGATAGATAGTATTTACAAAGTTCATTCCTCATAAAGACAGACAGAATGAGACATCATAAGCTTCTGATCCCAGGTTACATAACAATATTCCCATGCTCCACGCTTTATTAACCTCAAAGTCAAGTGAGCTCATGCATTTTCCATATTAAAACTTGCAGAACATTAGACCTCGTTCTCCTGCCACATTTCCCCCTCTAAACCTTCAACCCTGGACCATGATGCAATAGTGTATCTGGAAAAACAAAATCAGAGAGAGTGAGAGGTCAGCTTCAGTGTAAAATAAAAACTTCTGTTAAAAGGCAAAAATCATTTACGTCACAATGACTAAATTTGGCTGAGGAAAATCTTGACATAACTGCCAAACCTGTGAAAAGAATTTGCAGTTTGGATGAAATTTTGTTACAAATCTGCATTTGAAAGCTGCTGTGTGAGATGTCTACAGAGCCGTCCATTGTTCTGTCTTGTCTTTATTAATACTTGTCTTTATGAATATATATATATATATATATATTTTTTTTTTTTTTTT
>VXCM01001707.1:61782-136437 GCA_014773175.1 Lucifuga dentata
TTTTTTTTTTTTTTTTTAAATAACACTACAAAAAGAAGTTCAATATTTTTTTTGTTTGAAAAAGCAAAGGTGCTAAAATGACCAACAACTTTTTTTTCTAGATTTACAACTGCAGAGACAACTTCTTTTTAGATTGTTTCTAAAAATTTGTAGTTCTAGAAAAGAATCTAAAAATAAAATATGTAAATAAAAAAAAATTACAAAAAAGGGGAAAAATTCTGTAAAAATTCTACTTAAAACTAAAAATTCATAGTTCAGAGATCTTGTGTCCTTTGTCCTTCACAGAAGAAGCACAAAGCAAAAATGCATCACAAAATGTCTAAACTACTATTATTTTAGCGCAAACCTTAGAAAGGCAGTTACAGCATTTGTAGCAGTTGTAGCTGCTGGGTGTTGGCTGGTATCAGATGTCTAACTGCTACAGCCACAAGGAAGGAAGTCTTCATGGGCTTTATGAAAATAAATACAAGGCCAAAATGTAGCTTGTGTGATGAAGGTGTTAGGAGCTCACAGGCTTATATTTAGAATAGGATCTGCAACATTTCCTATACCAGTCTCCATTCATTTTTACAGACGTGTTGAAAGTCTTGTGTTCATGAGAAACGTTAAAGGCGGTGATGGATAATTCTTGATTTTCTCGGCTTTTCTCAATAGTTATGTATTTAAAAATACAAAAATGTCTCCATTGCAGAACATTTTCCAGCTGTTTCATTTTCTGTTTTTCCCCTGAGGTCCTGGCTCCTGTCACTGACAGTGCTGGGGCCGTGTGTGTGTGTGTGTGTGTGTGTGCGTGTGCTGAATGAGTCAGTACCCAGACATAACACAGGTGAAACACAACCCAGGAGGCAAACCACCTCAGACTCAATGGGCTCATTGTTGCATCAGCGTGAGGAACTTATTTCTTGATTACTTCAATAATTAATCAAAACTCATTTCCACCTGAGTTGTCTCTATAGATTCTGCAGGAATTTAAATAACAATTTGTCACAATTTGTCTATTTCAGTGGGAAAACCATAAATATAAGCATTATTGTTTATAGATCCATACCATCGGCAGATTACAAAAAGACACTTGTGGTATTTTTATTCACATACGTGTTCATAAAAGTCAGTCTAGCAGGTGTTTGCAGGTGGTACGGCGCTTGTAAAGGTTATATTCGGCTGTCAGGGACTTTCCTAGCATGGAGGATTATTTAACTTCTGCATGATTGATGTTTTACTGCCCATTTTTAACACGTGCAGGGAAGTTGTAAGCGCCAACTTTGATGTCAGCATAAGCATCTCTCTCTCTTTCTCTCTCTCTCTCTCTCTCTCTCTCTCTCTCTCTCTCNCTCACACACACACACACACACACACACATACACACACACACACACACAGATGGTCTCTGTCTGTGGCCTTCACTGACCACACTTGCCACTGGATTCGAGCCACACTGCCATGTTGGATCATGGATGTGTTTGAACATTTCAAGGATAAATGACTTCCACGCCCTCCATCTGAAACTGCAAAATTACTGTCTGTAAAGAATCCCTTCATCTTTTTTTTTTTCTAAGTCTATATGAAGCCAGTAGTTGGGATAGTAGTAGTTGTATAGTTGGGAGTNTTTTTTTTTTTCTAAGTCTATATGAAGCCAGTAGTTGGGATAGTAGTAGTTGTATAGTTGGGAGTGAAAGGAGGAGGTGAATGGAGTTATAATGAGCCTTGCTTCAGTTCCTCTCCTCCTAAAAACAATACACATTCCACATGCTCGGACACTAGTAGTTTTGCTGTGGTTGTTGTCCTCTCTCGCTGTAATGAGCAGGATCTAAATGCAGCAAGGCTGACCCGAATGGATGTGCAAACCACACCACCGACACAAACAGGGCGTGCATATATATTTGACTTTGTGCATATGTAGGCTATGTACCCGCAGATGATCCACAGAGCCAAAAATACATATATATAAAGTACCCAGAATCCTCCTTCAGCGAGTCTGTAATCATTAATGTGCCATTCATGTGTTGGTTATTCTGACGTCTGGAGGTATTTTATCCACAAACATCTGCTCAAATCATCAGCACTCCCTACTTCCTGTTTCTGAAATTTTCATCTGAATAATCCTCTGATGGATTTTGGCAGCATTGTTATGAGTATGAGATGCATACAGAGCTGCAAAGAGAAGAACAAAGTTGCTGAATGAACAAACAACACCAAATTTTCGGCCTGACAACCATTCCAGAGCTGAAACATTCATTCCAGCCTGACCTGACTTAATGCCACCTTTTTAATAGGAAAGAATTACTCACAGGAATGACTTCATTGGCATCAATTTGAACCACGAACACCAGTAAAAAATCCTGTGCGGGACCATGTGGTGGCATTTTGTGACACGAGCCTCCTGGCAAAATACCTCAAATGAAGAAAGAGTGCAATAATGAGGAACACTCTTTCATTTCATTCATCAGAGGGGGAACTAAGGACATTTATTCAAATCTGAATAAGTGATATGTTTTATGTATTTCCATTTTGGGAGATTTCTACTGCACTTTATGCGGTGCTACGTTTATCTTGCAGTTACCAGTTTCATTTTGCATTGATGAATTCATGAAATATCACTGTCATCTTTTTTTTTCCTTCTTTCTCTTCTTACTTCCATCCATCCATTTTCTAAACCCGTTTGTCCTGTTCAGGGTCACCGGAGGGCTGGAGCCTATCCCAGCGGTCATTGGGCAAAAGGCAGAGTACACCCTGGATAGATCGCCAGTCTATCGCAGGGCCCCTTCTTACTTCATCTTCCTTTTCTGTTTTCCTTTCTTTCTTTCCTTACCCCCATCCTCCTGTCCTGTCTGTTTTCCATCTTTCCTTCTTTTTCCTCTTCAGCTGACAAAATGAAAATCTCAAAAACTCAAGGTCCATCTGAAGGCAAAGTAGCTCTACTCTCTTTCAGGAGCACTTTTACGCTGGATAAATAAGTGCCCGTTACTGCTAATATTTCTTAAGTTCAAATCAGAATGCAGGAATTTTTCTTATACACATCACCACAGGGAGCCAATGTTAGAGGAAAAACAAGATAACAATGCTGTCCCTTAAAAGACAGTTTTATTTTCAAAGCAGGTTATTCCAGGACAGAGCTGACATCATATATCCATTAGCAGATGAGATGCAATTTTGCCTAATTGTGCCGTTATGTTAACGAGTCACCCTGCAGTTTAAGGTGAGCTCTGGAAAGAGGGAAAGTGTTCCTAATGTCAGGGCGTCATTCCGCTGAAGAATCAGTGATTACAGCCTGGATCTCTGAGGGCCACCTGTGCGTTGTGGCCGCTTCGCCCTCCACCTCTACATGCATGCATCGAGAATAATGTCAGCCTTCACATCCAGGGCAGGGTAACTATCGGTTACCTCGCCAGGGTCCTGCCAAGCCCATAATGAGCATCTGCATCACACCCGCTCGCTTCCTTCAGAGATCCAGATGGGAGTGGACCGTTTATCACTGCGTCATCATCTATTGCCCAGTCATTACAGACCTGCAACGGCGAGCTATTTTCATGATGCATGTTTTCACTGTGCACCTGTGAAAGTAGATCCACCCCTCACACACACATACACACACACACACCACTATTTATAAGACATGCAAAGCCAAAAAATCCCTAGAGCCAAATCTGATAAACACTGTAATGCTGTAGTTAGCATCAGTGTAAGCATGTGTTTGCTTGCTGGAAGCTTGTACTGAATGATGTATAAGTGAGAGGAGTGTAATCATGTCAATTCTGAGCCGAGTTTTTTTTTTTTTTTTTTTTNTTTTTTTTTTTTTTTTTTTTATGTAGATGTCAAATTAGATTACTTCACCTTGACAAAAAGTGTTTTTTGGGAGCCAAAAAAAAGTTGCGTCACATTCAGTTAATCTGGCAAATTTTGACCAATGAAATTTTATTGATACAGATGATTTAATGCTAAAACTATAAAAAGCACTCTGAACATCAAGCTTACTTATTTACCTTTTCATGATGTTAAAACCTGTTTAACTCTTATATAATAAAAGAAAACCTCCAAACATGTTTTTCCAGTGACTAGCTTAAGTCTTTGGGCTCCTGCTGGCACTCCAGGCACATCACTTGCTTTATTGCTTTTCTAAGAAATTATCCACAACAGAGCTGTGGAAAGTAATCCCCACCATTTCTTAAATTTACAGTCCATTTACTCTGTAACCGTGGCTGTCTAAGCTTGTCATCATACTTAGAATATATGGATCCAGACATGAATTTCTTTTTCAGGCTCTCAGTGGAAGAAAGCTCAAATATCACACTCTGCTTTGCTTAAAGTAAGAGAGAACACATTGAAATGGAGACTGTGTTTTATGCATATCACATTTCAAAACCTAATGCCTTTGAAACAGGACAGTTTGAGAGACAGAACCAACTAAAACTGGATTTTGCTGCATTTTATCTATACATAGCTTATCTTTCATGTTCAAGATAAGATAAGATAAGATAAACTTTATTAATCCCACAAAAGGGAAATTTACTTGTTATAGCAGTTTTAGATTCAAAGTCCAGGGAAACGAGTGATAAAAATATATAAAAATAAGAAGGAGAGAAAATACAATATAAAAGGACATACAGAAAAATATAAATACACTGTGTGCATCAGTGAAGTACAAAAAAATATAAAACTTACTAACGATAATAAATAACTAATAAATAAATAAATAAATAATTATTTATTAATAATAATAATAATAATAATAATAATAATAATAATAATAATAATAAATAGATAGATAAATAATAAATAACTAATAATAAATAACTCTTACTAATGATAATAAAGCAAAACAAGATTCCATGTCTGCTGCAGGTAAGAAAAGGGAATGCCAGACCGGAAATGTTTCATATAATAAATCCATGATATTTTGGTCAGACAGTAAAATAAGCAGTCAGGGGAGAATGATGATAGGATTTCAACCTTTGGAACATTTCTGTGAAGGAGGATACCCTATTAGGTGTTCATGTCCCTAATGTGTCATCACTAAATATGTGAAACGTGATTCCTGTCATTTCACTCGTTCCTGACATTCCTGCCTTGTATTTTTAACTTTGGAATTCACCTTGTCATCTGTGTTCGCTGACCAGTTCTCACTCACTTTCCCCTCAGCAGAGTCCAGGCTGACGCGTCTATGTAGCTTTTACAGAATGATTGGATTTCAGTTGATGTGGAGACCTTTATCCTAAACCACATCCACTGTTTTATAAGAAGTTTAGACTCATAAAAACCATGCTTGATTGTCACTGTCAAAGGCTTTTGGCCATGACTGGAAGAATTCTGATGAAACAGAAAAATTTGAGTTATATTTCAGCCATCATATATTTCAGCCACGTGCATCTGACGCCAGGTCAAGACATTACACTGACTGGGTGTCTGTGTCGGATCATATTTTATGGCAGAGTGCAGACGCTGCAGGTTGCCATCATTCCCTCCCATTACGAGCATCAAAGAGCAGAAAAGGTCAAGCAAACACACAAACTATCTGGAATGATTGTTTACAGCTTTCCGTTCTCCTTTATCATGATGAAGCAAGGAAAAAAAACACAAAACCCTATCATACCATCTCGCTTGCAGCCAGTCCCGGCAGGTTTTGGGGTTTGTAATTTCGCAAAGCCAAACAGAAGTCTGAAATGTGGTTTTAGCTGTGGCGGGTTCTCCAGGGATGTGTTCCGCTCTAAATCCAGTTTACGAGTTCACTTTGACAAAATCCATTTGGTTGTCGTGGCTCCAAGATTCTGTCTAGCCTTTTGTATGTCTCAACAGATGGAGTTGATAAGGCAGTTCGGACCTTCATGCAGACTGAAGTCTTATCTCCTTTTGTGTGTCTCTTTGTGCTGCTGATGGCTCATCTGTTGATTTTAGACAGTGACTTTGGAAATGTGCAGATGCTTTTTGATAATAATCAAAATTGATCCAAACTTGTGGTATTTTGGAAATTGCTCACTTCTGATCATTACTGCGATAGCATCAGAGGCAATGGTAAATTCTTGTAAAAAAGTCAACGACTGATTCCACGAATGCTGAGGGGATTAGTTGCCGATGTAAGAGATCTGGCTGAAAATACCTCAAAGTCATTTAGCCCTGTCAGTGATTTGACAACCCACAGCATGCAGAGGGATTGTGATAAACAGCTGTGGAAAAGCTGCTGTGCATCCTTTAAGCCATGTAGCATCTTGTGCCAATCACCGAAAACCGTAGATCTACAAATCACATATCCTGAGGCGAGCTCTTCAGAGATAGCAGGTCAGCCAGGATAAACATTCTGAGACAAAACATTCCAGCACGGGCCTGGGCTCATGCAATCAAGAAATGACAGGACTTTAACAAGTCAGCCATTGTGTTTTTGTGTTTGTAG
The DNA here is from genome assembly GCA_014773175.1 of Lucifuga dentata. NCBI lineage: Eukaryota > Metazoa > Chordata > Actinopteri > Ophidiiformes > Bythitidae > Lucifuga > Lucifuga dentata. The sequence continues at coordinate 68,165 of VXCM01001707.1, forward strand.
TACTTATAAGTCAGTGTCTGCAGGAATACCTCATAGCTAAAAGGAAATCAAGTCATGCTGAGCTGAAATGCATTCGCCTCACTGGGCCGTTTATTGTTGACCCACACACATGGATGCTGTAAAAGACAGCTTTTGTTCAAAGTAGTGATGTTGAGAGGACATTGCAGGAGTTCTTGAAACATCTTAAGTCCCTCTCTTTGTCTCCATATCACCTCTCGCCTGGCAAAAGTCCAACACACAAACAAAACCAAAGTCTGACAGAGCTGCACTATGTCAAGAAGCTTCATACCGTCGTCCTTTAAGTCCTACACTGTAAAAAGTCCTACAAAACTGTGTTAGTCCATACTACATATATTTAAAATGTATGATTCATTCAAAAAAATAATTTTCCTTTTCAACTGGATTTATTTATATCACATCTAAGTAAAAACTGTNTTCATTCAAAAAAATAATTTTCCTTTTCAACTGGATTTATTTATATCACATCTAAGTAAAAACTGTTATTTTTTGTAATGAAAACATTTTTTAAAGCTTTTCACAACAATGCAAAAAATTTACTTAATTCGATTAAAGTTCTTAAATCTAAGTTTTTGTTGTGACTCCGCCCACTTGTACCTGCACACCTTGCAGCAGCAAATGTCTCAGAATCTCTTAAGACAAGTACTCATTTTCAGTTTTCTACTGAACTTTTAGCCAAAAGTTTTGTACAAAACTGAACAAAATAACAATGAACAAAATTATGATGTATGATATTAAATGCAAGCGAATTGGTCTTTTTTTTTTTTTTTTTTTNTTTTTTTTTTTTTTTTTTGGAGGGGACAGGGCTGTTTGTTGTGGAGCATCAGAGGAGAAAGTTTACATTTGATGTATTTAACATGGACTGTTGGCATCTTTATATTTGTGGAGTAATACCAGAATACAGATAAAGATTTATAAAACTGGTGAAAGTGCTAATGTANTATTTGTGGAGTAATACCAGAATACAGATAAAGATTTATAAAACTGGTGAAAGTGCTAATGTAGCACGTCTGTACTTCCTGTAATGGAGCTTAAAGGTTAGAGAAGCGAGCTCGTGACTGAAGGGTTGCTGGTTCAATCCTTGGACTGGCAGGAGAAATCAGGGTTAGGGAAGTGAATGAGTTTGACTCAAACACACAAAACTAGAGTTTGTTAAAAAAAAACAAAAAAAAAAAATTGTATGAGTTCATGGAACTCAGTTTCATAGTGTTTCTTTCTTAAATTTTAATCAAGTTTAATGTAGGTCACATGTTGATGACTATCAGGCTGGCTCAACTCAATTTCTTGGCTGTTTCCAAATAAGCTGTACTTAATTTTACGTCTTAAAGTCAAATATATGTTATTGAGTTTATCCTACTCAAAAATACCAGTAGTTCACCCACCTTTAAAAAATGATTGGAAAATGTTGCCTCATTTTTTTTTTTAAAGTTAAATCAAAAAAAGATTTTTTACAGTGTAGATGAGATGTGACCTCAACCTGCAGGGAGGGGTGTGTTTGCTCTTTGCACACACGTTCTCACACATACCTGCACACACTGACAGCAAATTGCACGCACGTGTACATCTCTCGTTATGTCATTCGCACACACTTTATCCATTCAGCTGTACATGCATGGCACAGAACCAGCATGTAACACACTCACATGTCTGAGCCTGATCTTATATCACCATAGATACAGGACCTGGCTGATGTGAAGGGATGAAATTCAGCTGAAATTACCTGAACATCAATGTTTTATTCATGCAGATGTTGCTTTTTTTTGAAAGATTCAGGATTCATTTCTTTTTTTTTTTTTTTTTTANTTTTTTTTTTTTTTTTTTAAATCCCATTTAGGGGATTCCAGCTGGCAAACTAAGCACATGAGTTGTTCAGGGCTGAAATCCAGCATTGAACATTTCTCCATTGGGGTCTCTCCTCTCCTGTTTTTAATGATCAAAATAAAGAATAAATGCATCAAGGATCATTTATAAATAAATTATGACTGGAAAATTAAATGTTTACTACTATTTATCTCACTGGTGAGAATATCTGGACAGATATGAGCCTAATTGAGCAACGAAAAATCCAAATGAGCTTGGACCAAAGAAAACATTGCACACTTAAAATCTTGATATTTATTAAAGATATATGCATGATTTGTAGCATTGTGATTAATCTGCTGCAGATAAGAAAAGGAAATGCCAGACCAGAAATGTTTCATTAGAGTAATAAATCCATGATTTGTGTCAGACAGTAGAAATAAGATGTCAGAGGAGAATGAAGATAGGATTTCAACCTTTGGAACAAAATCTTTTAATCATAAATAAATTATTTTACAATTTTTCACCTCTGGTGTGTGTGTTTGAGCTGCAAATATGAACATGTATCATAGAAAGGCTATTGTATGAACCTCCACGTGTTGAGAAAAATGATCCGGGTTGGTTGTGTTGTTAAGCGCTGATGGTGTTGGACCTCCAAAAACATAAAAGTTGTTTTTGGCAGGGTCATGACTTATTAAATGTTTGCACAGAGTGTTAATACTTTCCATTTAACAACAAACACAGGCATGAATGCAAACTCCATTTTTATATAAACACACCTCAAGAACTGTAAGTTTCTAAAGGTGGATTTATAATTTTGAGCAATCTAATATCAGACTAATATATCACTTATTAACAAATATGTCCATATGGTATGAATTGTAAACTATATTGCTCATGTAAGGCATGCTAAGGTCAACAGTTTGCCTATTATTTGGTGCTTAGCTGGGATTGAATAATGTCTGTGTTGGCTTGATTTGACAAATAATGTCACAAAATAGTGTAAAAAATTAATAAATACCTCAAACACATGATAAATATTAATCTGCTGTGTGATCAGCGCTGTGAGTTCAAGTGTAGTTGAAGGATTCTGGAGCTCAGCAGATGTTTTCTTCAGTCCATGATCGCAGACCACAGCTATATAAAGCCAGTATAATTACTGGACTGGTCTGTCACACACATACACAAATAACACACATACACACAGACACATACACACAAGCAAGGCAGTCATGTATTTTAAGCATATAATAAAATAAGGTTGAGTCAAGTATAAAACGGTGAACTGGTCAACTTATAAATACAGTTTCTGTTACAGTTAATGCCTAATATGATCTTTTTTTTTTTTTTTTTTTTTGAAATAATACTTGTACATTTAAGATGAAACTGTATTCATCACTGCAGGTTAATGAACTTTCAGACTTTAAGCCACACTTTCATTCTTCTTCTGTCATGCTCCACCTTCAGAAGTAGAAGAACTTTCAGGAGTGTGCCACACAGTTTGAGAACCACTCTAAACTGACCTTCAGCTGTAAATAGAGTCAGTTTTGTGTGCAAAAAAATGATAATTATAACTTGTTCTGATCTTGAAGTATTTCTGTTCAGGCTGTTAAAACCTGGCGAGAACAGACTGAGCTGTTTAAAGCAGTTTACAGTCTAGTTTGAGGCTAAACTGTTGCTGCAAAGGAATGATGTGATGTTTAAGAAATGTTCCCACAACGTGGCTGTGCTGTGAAGGCACTTTTTTCACATCACCTCAGCAGTTTTTGGTCACATCAACATGTAATAAACCCACTCTCCCATTTTAAGGAGGATTACCAATTCCGCTTGACTTTGAAATTTGAAGATTTTCCAAAATGCAGTTTGATTTTGAGTCTTCTCTGTGAGCTGAGGGGTTCAACGAAAAGATTTTCAGTGTGACTATGTGACCAGCTATGCAAGACTCGAACCATGACTGATCAGCTCCTGAAAAATCAAGTCATTTATCACGCTTTTAAACCTGTAGAGCTTTATATTTTCTTGGGATACAATGATTTCATGATGTTCTCACAACAATGGATGAAACGCACCCAAATTGTCTGAGAGTGCACAAGTTTACGTGGAGTGACTTGGGGCTTCGCCACCATCAAAAACCCTGAACTTAAGTTAACTGGCATGCTGAGTTACATCATCATGTCCCCTTCATGTTATGAGCAGCAGTCACCTCAGACATGGCTCTCATTATGAGATATTTCCACCATATGTACATCCATAACAACCACAACAGACACACAAGACGAGTTGGCACACAGCGCCGCTTTGATGGACGACACCTAATGATGCAGACATCCACGTTAAGTTCTGCAGTTAACACTAACTGCTGCTATTGTATCAGACAGGAAAATGGATGACAGATGCAGACACAAGAAAGAATGAGACCATCTGTGGTTTAACTTTTTTTTCCTGTCTCTGTATTGTTTCAATATATGATAACATGGCATTTCATGTACTGTGTGTGTGTGTTTGTGTAAAATTGGAGGAAAAAAAGAAGACATACAGTTTGAAAGATGCATTTGTTCCTCAAATATGTGGTAAGTCTTTCTTAAAGGACCATACCATCCATTTTGCATGTTTGAGACTAATACAATAAATTTTCATACATGTTACATTGCAGCCAATAATTTCCCAAAGGGTAAAACCATATTTCAGCTATTTCAGCTTTCCTGATATTTTGCAAAATCTTTTAATCTTTCAAAATCAAATATTCAAGTGATACACCCACCTTAAAAACCAATGTTTTGCTTGCTAATAGTTACACAGCCTTATGAAGTCACGGTCGTTTAAATTTTTCCATAAACGCAGGTCTTCTTTTGGGACTATATTCCCTGGTGGAGGCATACATTCACTCTGCGCTTTTTATTGTGCTTAAAAGCTAAAATTACATAACTTCTGAAAAAAAAATAAAATAAATTTGTTCACGATGATGGATTACCTATCCAAAGAATGTTTCAAGTGTCAACAAGTTGATTTTAATAGCGTACCAGAATGAACTGAAACCAATGGTGGTCTGGAAAGTAGGAAAAAAACTTAATTCACCATTCCAGTAGTATGCTTTGGGAAATGATTGTCAGTACGTGTATGAAAACTGAATATATTATAGACCTCAAACATGCAAAATGTCAGGTATGGGCCTTTAAGGTGGTCAGTGTTAAAACTGATACATTTACACCAATATTCTTGAATTAAAGAAAAATTCAGAATATTCTTGAAATCCTATAAATAGCAAACAAGCTTGTTTCTTTCACTTTACATCTTATTTTTTAAAAAAGTATTTTTTTATTTACTGAATTTTTTGTTGCCTATTGTAATTGAAACATTGAAACAAATGAGCATTGTAATTCAATTAAGTTCAATTGAACTGTATGGAACTCAGCTGAATTGAATTGAACTGAAGGCTTGATTTGAATGGAATGAATCTAATTGAACTGAGTTGAGAGAGGAAGAAACAAAGGGAAGCATCGGAGAGCAGCAGCGATGGAAAGATAAAAAGGGAGAGAGACTGAGTGTGAGAAGCAGAGCAGACAGACAGAGTGGGCACATTGTGCTGCTGGGCGGTTGGGTCAAACGCTGCTCAGATCAGCTCAGAGGCTGACAGCTCTCTGACAGGGATTAGAGGACTCTGTAAATAATAGGGGTTCAGACCTGGAGCACTGCCTCATTTCTCATCCTCTCTCTCTTTCTCTCTCTGCAGCAGCATAGTTTTATCATGCGTGCTGCGATGTCTGATTAATGCTCACAGACTTACATATTTTTTTTTCCAGCCACACTTTGATGAGAGGTTCGGCAGCGAGAAGTGGTTATGGGGCGTCTGAAATAACAAATAACCATTATTCCATTCCTCACATAAAGCTGGCTTCCTCCTGCCTTTTTTTCCGTCTGGATGAAGGGTAAAGTGGAATTCTCTGGACCACGTGTGTCATCTGAAGGGAGACACATTCAAATTTCCAGGAAAAATGAAAGAAAAGCAAAGTAACAGACTGACATGGATGACGTCACCGTGATTTAGACTGAACATCTGCATGCCAGACAGAGCTCCAGCTGTAAAAATAGAGAGGTGGGTGTGCAAATAAGGTGATTAGGGTGCAATAAGCTCAGCATCAGTCCATCTACAATAAGCAGATTATCAATAAATCTCATTCAGTGCTTTCCTGTCCTGATCACCCTCTTTATAAGGAGTTTGATTTCCCTTCAAATTGCAGTTATGCCTAAAACAAGAACAGAACTTTCCATCCATATTTGATGTCTGTTGTTGACAATGATTTTATGACATGTTTTTTTTTTTAATAGCCTGTATCTTTAAAGGACCACACCAGTGGTTTTATACATTTGAGCCCAATATATATATAATCTGCATGTGTTACTGCTGACAACTATTTCCCAAAACATACTCCTGGAGTGGTAAATAATATAATTGTTTTTCCTACCTTCCAGACTGCCATTGGTTTCAGTTTATTATTATATTGAAATCAACTTCTAGACACGTGTAATGTGCTTGAGATAGGCAATCCATTACAGTGAACATAACGTCTATTAAATTTTTTTGTCAAAGTAACTTTATTTAACCGGTCCAATAGGAAGCTGCATGGAAGAAAATGAATGTCTCTACCAGGAAATATTGTCCCAGGAGGAGATGGTTTTTAACTGAGAAATTAAGAATGACCGTCCTTTTTACATTTGAATATATGTGTTAGCAGGTGAAACATTGAATTTTAAGGTGGATGCATTGGTTTTGAAATATTAGAGGATTTGGCAAAATAATAGAAAAACTAAAATAAGGTTTTGTTTTGGAAAATGGATGTCAATTTATTGTGCTTAAGCATGCAAAATCACCAGTATGGTCCTTTAAAGCCTAGTCCAACTAAGTTTCCTCTGGGAATAGTGATAAAGCTGAAGCGAAGTGAAACTGATGTGACCTGAAAATGTGGAATAGTGAGCTCAGATCAGATGAGGTGAGACAGGATGAGGCGAGACATCATTGACAGAGCTGCGCAATAGAACTCCAAACTCCAAAACCAACATGAGACAATAAAAGGATAACAAGCAGAAAATGTGATCTTCTTGCATCTTTACTCCTCTGATTGCTGTTATATTGTTTAATAGGACATCTGTAGTGTCCGCATCACCGCATTCCAACACCAGAGCAAAGGAACATGCTGTATATGCAGGCAGGACATGAAGATCTGAAGCTGCGCATCAAGTGTCCGCATGAATCAAAAGTGTCAGCGGGTCCCTGGGTACATGGAGTTTGCAGACACGCCCTAAGCAGCAGGATGTCAGGACTTTGAGGAGGAGCAGGATCTGGTGAAAGTGGAGCAGAGGGAGAGAAGGAACGGTCCCCTGTCAGAAGTATGCGGGACTTCACGTCAGCCTGGAGTCTTTAACGAGACTTTCTGCGGACACACACGGCGCCGCACCGGGATGACAGCGACGGAACCGGGATGGAGCACACCTGTGGAGAGAGACGAGTTTAGCATGTTTTAAAACGGGATCATTCTGGATTCAATGTATTGGCAGTTCCTAACTAGTGATGAGTTGGCTCCTGTTGTGGATTCTAATAGCAGGCGGGATTCAACAGGTGAAGGATGAATTTTATCTGATCGTCTTAAAGCTGTTTAGTTATTATTTCACCTCAGTTTGTAAAAGGCATCAATTATTTTTCGCTGATGCTCATCTTATAGTGTCAAAAAGTCACTGTAATGTTCAAACAGGGAGCATGTTGTGTGTTTGTAATCCATATCAAATTCTCTTTGAGACTATAAAAAAGTGATATATTTTACAATTTATTGTAAGTTTTGCTGACATTTGTTGGTTTTAATTCTATTTTCTCAGCTCTGGTTAGATGATTTAGTTAAGGTATTTCAGTCTCAAATTACATCAAAATTGACATAAAATTAATAACTATAACATTTCTGTAGGATGATGAAAGCTTATTCAATCCTTGATTCAGTGGCCATATCCGTTTTTCTTCATGTAGTACGAAATTATTCCAAATATTAAACTATGATATCAGTTATTGTTTTAGTGCTGTGGCCCTCATTCCTCCATTTCAAGAAATCTCAGCAGTATGACTTATGATGATTTCTTGGCTGATTGAACTAATCTGATATTCACATTAGATAGACAAGCAATTAAACAGTATGCAATTTATTATACCCTATATATTATGTATGTGTATGCACATACATTGTATATGCATTTATGTATATGCATGTTTAGTGGGCCACACCAAGATTTCCGCTGGCTCCATCTGACCCCCCACTGAATAATTTCTGCAGGCACCACTGGCTGTGGCCCAAAGATAGGCCTAATGCAGACTTTAATATTGACTCATGGCAAAGTAACTGCAAAAATATTAAAATATATTCAGCCATGTATTGGAAAATGTCTGACTGACATTATTTGGTTGAAACATATTTTTAATAGTATCACTTTTAAAAGAAATTATCACTGTCTTCGATCATTTTGAGATCAAACCCGTGGCTTAATTTTTCATCATTCACTATGTTTTACTGCCACCAAGCGATTAGTTAGGGAACAGCAGTCTCTCTCTCTCTCTCTCTCTCTCTCTCTCTCTCTCTCTCTCTCTCTCTTTAGCTAGCTATCAAGCTGATACATGTAACATATGTCTGGTATTATTATTATTAGTTTAAATTTGAAGAAATAAGTCTCAAAATATTAAAATATTCCTCTAAAATAGTTTACAGTATAATAAAAGGAGCTATTGTGTCACATCAGATATTAAATTAAAGTGAAATTACACCTTATTTCATAAGTAATGTTATTGTGACAGTTTCATTTGATAATTTTATTTCTTTAAAATCACTAATAATATAATAGGTTGTACGTTCTTGTCTTCTTTGCAGCATCTTTTTGAGTTAGGTGTCACAGGTTGGAATTTTATGACATGATATCTTGGTGACATTTTAACCAGAACCCTGGAATTTTGGGAAAAATCCTCCATTCAGATGTTTTCCTTTTCTCTGAGGAGTCTGTACACATTCATCTGAGAAAGCGGAAGATCACAGGTCATGTATTATGACCAGTCTGACAGGAGCAAAACAGCAAACATGTCACCTCTGGAAATCACAATCATTAACTATCCATAACCAAAACATGAACATGACCGCTGTCTGAGCACATTCTGGAAACTCGTCTGAGATGATGAACTGAAGGCTTGTTGTGTCACACACACAACCTCAATTTATTAAATTTAAGATCTTTTTTTTTTTTTTTTTTTTTTTGGCTCTGTTTGCATGTAGTTTTGCACATCTGAGTTTATTTTGTTACATTATTGCTCTGGTGCACCATTGCTTCCTGACTATGATGAAACACTTTCTGCTGAGCTTACTTAGCAAAGATAAATGTTTCCATGGCTAATGATTACATTAGGGCTACTCCATGTTTTTAATTAACTTATAAAACTCGCACATTTCTTTTTGTCACAGTGACAGGTTTCATGCTGATTTTTTTTTTTTTTTTTTTTTTTTTTTTTAACAATTAGCCTGACTGCTGCAAACTAAAACGAACTTTTCTGAGGAATGGCTTAACGACACAGCTGTGATTAAACTCATTTATCTGCATTAACTTTCTACACACAGCAGTTATTAATATGATCACACTGAAAGGCCAAGAAGAAGATCAGGGATACAACACAGGGTATGCCGCACATAAGATGATTAAGTATATTTTCCAGTCATTAATTGTAGATTAAGTGCGCATGCATGCTTGTGTGTGTATGACTTTCATGGATGAAAAACTTCTTTGTAATGTAAAACAAGATGTCATATTCTATAGGTAGATTATTATGATGTATGAGTGTAGGAGCAATATTAGACCTTCAATAAAGTGTTTGGCTCCATAAATAGATCAGACACTGGGATAATTATGACCTGCAGGTGGCTGCTGCAGCTTCAGTGTTTGTGTCTTAATCACAAACATTCCTCACGGTTTTTATTTTTATTGCGTGTGAGTTGAATGGATGAACACATAATAAATTTCCTTGCCTTTTATCCTCACTGGAAAACCCTGGATTGGGTCTCTGAATAATAACCAGAGGTCCAGTTCATTCAAGAGCATCTTCTGTCTTTTTCTCAAGCACACTGAGTTCTCAAAACCAGCTGAGTTTAATTTGGATTCTAAAAAGCCAGCCAGTTTACTCTGCTGTCCAACACTAACCTGAAAGAAGAACTGGACTGGTAATGTCGCCCTTGTAGCCAACAGAGTCAGAACATCTGCTCTGAACTGCTTTTTTTTCTGTGATCTTGGCTCCAAACAGAATTAATAAAAAGCAAGATTGAGGAGGAAAATTATGGTGGAGTTTTTTTGGCAGGATTTTGCAATGGATAAAGTTATAGTTGCAGATTTTGATTATGATTATGGAATGTTTCCAAAATGTTAGATGGCTACACAAATAGACATTGCCATTGATGTAATAAGATTATATTTAAGTGATGGTGAATCCTTTTTTTTTTTTTTTTTTANTTTTTTTTTTTTTTTTTGCAATTAGACACCTTCCCTGAGCCTTTTGTTGGTCTTCTGTGTATTTAACCAGTGAAGCAGGATAGTCCAAATAAGGGATTTAAGATTTTTGGGATCAATGACTCACTGAGAAAGAGGCTTCATCTGGATATGTAAGAATTCCAGATGAAGGATATTAAGCATGCAACCTGCAACATTTGAGCTCAATATTTAAACATATGACTTGGCCAATGTTGCTATTTTTAAATGTAATGAAGGTTGATTGCATTTGTCCATATTTGCTCTGAATCGCCTGTTAGATTCTTCAACCAGTAATATTTAGACTGCTGGTTTAATTGGTTCATGTTCTGTCTCCTTCCTCTCTGCAGGCCTACTCCCAGAATTCCACTGCCATGCCACCCGCCACAGCTGCCACACCCACAGGTGTGGACTCGTACAATCGGACGCAGTACTGTAAGTGGCCGTGCGAGTGTCCCAAGGTCACCCCGACGTGTCCCCCGGGCGTGAGCCTGCTGATGGATGGCTGTGACTGCTGCAAAGCCTGCGCCAGGCAGGTGGGCGAGGTGTGCAATGAGGCAGACACATGCGACTACCACAAGGGACTGTACTGTGACTTCAGCTTGGACAAGCCTAGGTACGAAAAAGGAGTGTGTGCATGTAAGTGTCACAAAACAAACAGATTCACATCATTGTGCTTTTTGTTATTTTTAGACGTGACTGTAGTAGGTAGGATGTGTTGAATATTGTCAATGTGTGTACACTAGTGCTGCATCAAGAGAGAGTAGAGTAGATCAATTTAATGTGTTTTTTTTTCACATTAAAGCATTATAAAATTTCAGAATAGACCCCTAAACATGTTCCCTTTAAGCTTTTCATAATCTCTAATATAAATGGCATTTTGATTGAAATCCGAACAAATAGAGGAAAATAAAACGGGATATGCTACAACTTCCTGATTACCCTGATTGTCAACTATCAGGTGACTAAAACTAAAACATTTTTAATAGATGGTTTTCCTCTTTCTGTTTCTACCATTGATGACTACTGCTGATCATGCTGACTTGATTTATTCCAAACAAAACAGCACTGATATACATAAAACATAAAATACATCACTGCTTGAGTCCTAAAGGAAAGACCTAACCCTGGAATTTGTATTAGTGTAAAAGATTTCATGAGCTGGTGTATTTCATTACTGCTGAGATTAGAAATGCCAAGATCTAAATGTCAGTATTTGTAATTCACCCTGTATTTTTCTGATATGTCATATGGTTGCCATTCCTCTCTGCCAGATATGGTTGGCACAGGCTGTGAGCATGATGGCGTGCTCTACCGTAATGGGCAGAGCTTCAAGCCCAGCTGTAAATACCAGTGTGTGTGTGTGAACGGTGCCATTGGCTGTGTGGCGCTGTGCACAGAATCTCAGCCTCCCCGGGTGTGGTGCCAAANACGGTGCCATTGGCTGTGTGGCGCTGTGCACAGAATCTCAGCCTCCCCGGGTGTGGTGCCAAACCCCGCGCCGGGTCAAAGTTCGGGGACAGTGCTGTGAGCAATGGATCTGCGATGAACCCAAAAGAGGTCGCAAGACAGCCCCGCGACATGCAGTCAAGGGTAGGATGCTTTTTTAAAAAAATTCAGGTTTTTGTTTTTTTTAATAATACCAATACAATATTTGCCCAGAAAACAAATCATGTAAAAACTTCTATTGTTTCAAACCCAAAATTATTTGATCCTGGTTTGTGAGAAGATCTTTCTTGTAAAATAAAATATCAGCAGTTGTGTGTGAAATCTACAGTCACACACTCCTTCATATTCCAGGAAGCTCATGAGATTAGGGTGTGTGCAGGGACAGACCAATCCTTTCCTGTGGAAGCCCTCACACTGTTTTTGGGTCACGTCCAGTTTCCAGTCATTTGCTCCGGTGGTGCAGAGAGCCACGGGGAGAAGAATGAAGATGTCTTTGTGTTGGACCCAAATAGAATCCAGACTCATATGCAGACACATTAAAAAACTGAGACGGTACAATCCACTGAAGGAAATGTGGCTTAAATCTGTTATTTTTGTTCACATTAACAGCACAGATGCTAGTCACTGGATAACACTAACTAAATCATGGGTTATTGAAGCTAAATGCCTTATGTAGAAACAAGGTGTGTGGCATTTGTAGTAGTTATTAGATATGATTTCAATCTTTTATCTCCTTTCTCTTTCCATGTGGAACTAGCTTTTCCAGCTGAGATCAGGAGTTGGCATAAGAACTGCATTACCCAGACCACTCCATGGAGCCCCTGCTCTAAAACCTGTGGCCGGGGCCTGTCCCTGAGGGTTTCTAATGCCAACGAGCAATGCGAGCTGGTTAAAGAGTCCCGTCTGTGCAACCTGCGGCCCTGTGAGGTCGACATCACCAAGCATATCAAGGTAAAAGCAGCTGAAGTAATCTGATGAACGCTATCAAAGTTCCTAGACTTCATTCATTTATTTTCCTTCCCCTCTCAGCCAGGAAAAAAATGCCTGAACATCTACAGAGAAGATCAGCCGACAAACTTCACAATCTCTGGCTGCACCAGCAAGAAGCAGTACAGGCCAAAATACTGCGGCGTCTGCACAGACGAACGCTGCTGCATTCCCTATAAGTCCAAGACCATCGATGTGGAGTTTGAGTGTCCTAATGGGATGGGGTTCAGCTGGAAAATGATGTGGGTCCAAGCCTGCTTCTGCAACCTCAGCTGCAAAAACCCCAACGACATCTTTGCCGAACTGGAGAGTTACTATGGTTACCCAGAAGTCATGGATTAAGAGGTGTCTTTGTGACCTGTGGGAGCATCCTACAATTTTCTGACTTACGTTTTGTTTTGTTTTTTTGTATTAATGTGTATGATATTGTACAAGGAATTTTCCTAATGATTTTTTCCTATTGGAAAAATGTGTAAATATAACATATGTATGTGTTTCCAGAATGGATTCCTAAAGTATGGTGTGCTTCAAACAATATTTAAAGAGTTGCTTTATAAATGAAAATATTCGACCCACAAGTATATTAAATACTGAAGGCTTAATTTATTTATGTAGACATTGCATATGAAATAATAGTTGGAAATGATGACACAATCAGGGGTCAGTTACAAGTTTTTTTTAATTGTCATTTTTTAATAAATATAAACTGTTATGTCATTTTAATGCTTTTCTACAGCATTAGATAGTTGTGCATCGCATCTTTACAAAACTATGTGTGTTCTACAAAGCAAAGGTTGCCATAGTGTAAGTAAAATGGGGGAGTAGAGGCTGTCAGATATGTTTTATAACTATCCTCATGTTACATGTGGACCTTTCACTTCACTCACCCAAAACCACCACACAGGAGTATCTTGTCTAAAAAGTGAACATTTCCATGGCACATCCTTGTTCTGTTGTGCTTGATTGCATAGAAATCATTATATAAAACGAAAAAAAAAGTCTCCATGATCCATTAATAAAGCATAAAATGTAAAAGCTTTTCAATTTGTGTTTCTTAGCATTTCTTGTTTTGATTAATGACAAAGCAAACAGGCTCATTGGAATGTTGTAAACATGCTGTAATTATTTAAATCCTGAAAGGATTTTTAAGTTTTATTTCACCGGTTGACAGATTTAAAACTTCAAATAAGCAGATAATCTTTGAGAAAATGAAAGAAATGGATAGTGGCAGAATCAAGAAACTAGATGGAGTAACATTATTTGGTGTATATACATGATATATCTGACATCTGTCCCTTAATTTCAAAGATACATAGTAATTTATGAGGAAAACTGCCATTTATGTTTATTCAAGTGCCTCTCCATCTTGTCTCCACATCTCCAACTCTGCTCCTACGCACAAATGATGACATGAACACATGAAAACACAGAGTAAATGATCAAACAATTACAGTGAAAAAACAGTCATTTACAGTCAGGATACAGAGAAAGCTGTGTCAATGTGGTAAAAAATTAGACAAGTAGGAATGTCGAGTTGGAAATTAAAAAGAATTTTATGTGTAAAAGAGATTAAGAGAGATACATGTACAAGCTGGTGTACTTGTAGCCGCAGCTTTCTCTGACATTCTCTGTTTCCGCATCCCTTATGCTGCGTTGCCTCTAAACACTCGCTCACCCGACCAAACAGCTCAGATGCCGCTTCTGTTGAGGATTGTGTTTGAAAATTCCCAAAATGCCCTGCAACCAAAATGTTGCAAAGACATCATATTTTCAAACTGGGGCCTCCCAATTATGGTCAATAGTTTGGGCTATCTGCAAGTGAGTGTCCATTGTGCGTTTTGCATGTCTGAGAAGATCTCAGTGTCCCTCTCCACATCAGTGTGTGTCTGTGTGTAGGGATGAGTGTGTGTCAGTTTGCAGTTAGAGGCAGCACAGCACAAAGCAAAGGGACCTTGAGAGGTTTGGGTTTCTGGGTGTCTAGAGAGTGGAGGTCAGTCTAGCAGGACACTTCGGTGGATTTGGGCACAGATTGGTCCACGTTGCTGTTGGTCGTGCCATGCTGGTTCTCAGTTGTGTGGCTGCGGCTGCGGCCGCCCTCGTTGGTGTGTGAGCGTGAGCGGTTTCCCTCACTGGTGTGTGAGCGGGAGCGGTTTCCATCAAAGGAGGTGACGCTGGAGCCAGAGGCGGTGCGAGAGCGGACCAGCCGGGTCATGCTGGCAGAGGGCACTGAGGGAAGAAGAGGAAGACAAAGAGAAGGAGGAGGAGTGAGCAGCAACGCCACCTTTAATAAATCCTGGACACAAGTTTAACCATGAAATAATGCTGTACCGTTTTAAATAGGTAATGGTAATGCTTTTCATATTTTTCTGTACATCAAGAGACTTTCTGTTAAAATAAATAAATGATAGATAGATAGATAGATAGATAGATAGATAGATAGATAGATAGATAGATAGATACTTATTTTTACAATAGTTTTGAAGAGACCAGGTATTGTTCCAAATATGGGCTCCTTAACAATTTAAATTAAAAAAAATATATATATATTTAAAATTAAAAATAAATAAATAAAAAAACATCATTTCAAATTTAAACTTAAATTTAAACAAACAAAAAACCCCACTAATTTTAATACAGTCTTGAATCAAGATAAAATGTACTGCTTTATAATGAAAAATATTCTGTTATTAAGCTTTACAGATCCCATCAAATTTTGGTAGCTAATTTCCCAATTTTGAACATTATTTCAAAGCTAAAGTGAGCACACTCTGTATTAGAGTAATTAATTGGAGTAGACATTCAGTTTATACACCCCACTGATTGCGTACATGGGTCATTTATTAACCAACACTAAATGGTAAAAACAATCTTGACCTCAGCAGAGGTGAAACATGTGACCTAAAACTAAACTTCCCCATCTCACCACAAGGTGGCAGAAAACTCCTCTTTCCAAATTGAAACCTCCAAATCACTCACTGCTTCAAGATTGCAAGTCTTTTTTTTTTGGTCTTTTGGATTTTAAAAATGTGTGTACCACCATACAACAAGATACAAACATACAGTATCACAGTACAGTAAACATACAGTATATACAGTATGTGTGTACGGCTTAATATCTTAAATACTTACTGTATCCCATTCCCTGAATGAAGTATTTGAAAGCTTCTGTCAGCTTGCCAGGCTGCAGGGAAAGAGAACAGAGGGAGATAATCAGTCTTCCTGTCATCACAAGTGTCTACATAATATTGTCTGACTCAATGTCTTGTCCTGCAGCTTACTGCAGGGCCTGAGATATGACAGCTGCTATGAGCAGGCGCTGCAGGGCTGGAGGATTACAACCTGACACAAACTGTGGTTCAAGACTGCCTCTCACTAATGCTCTTAAGAGCAGCCTTCTTACTGCATCCATGCCTCCATCTGACCCTCTCTACTTATCCAGTCCTGTCCAACCTGCAGCCTGCTACCATCCCACCAGCTTTGTTTCTTCATGACTGAAAAACACCAACATACCTGGTCAACCTGGGGCATGCCTCCGCAATCAGCCATCTGGAGAGAAGAGGGAAAACACAAAAGAGGCCATTAGCATATAGCATGTTGGCACTTGTGCATTTATACAGCAATGGCCACACGCCATTACCCCCATTACACTCATCAAGTCCCACTTTAACATAACAAACACACCGTCCATGTTACCTCGCCCCGCCAATCAGTGTTCCACTAGACCCTGGACTGTTAACCCCAATAAAAGTACCCATTTTAGCTCTAACAGCCATTTAGCTTCAGTTGTGAATGATAACAGGTTGCCATAGGCCAACACAAGTAGGTCAGTTGGAGCAGATTGTCTTCTGAGAGGAGACATTCATACGCACGCCCCCTCTGAGGACACATTCAGCTGCCCTAACTCTGGTTAATATGTTACCAAGTAAATGCTGAGCCACTGGAATCTTATCAGCCAATGTCTTGCCAAGGATATTATTATCTGAAGCAGCATATGGGACAGAGGGACACAAACAAGCCACTCACCTTTAGCAGTGTTGTCTTTGTTGGGTCCAGTTTGGTGTTGCACTCAACCTGTGGGCATAAAAATGTTGTATCATAAATCTATGATATACATTTTTAATAAATCAGGTATAAGTGCTGCCTGTGGCTAAGAAAGGCTAACAAACTGGTAATGCTCTTTAAGGGATTAGGGGCTCTCTGTACCACCGGAAGCTATAAGGAGTAAGTCATATAAATCTTTTAACTTTAGATTAAAATTCCTCTGCCTCACTTGTTTTGTGGCATTTTTCTTTCCAACCTTTATTCTCAGCAAAGTGACTGAGTGGTTAATCTCGCATATCTCTTGGGCTTAAATAGGTTACTGAGACTGAATGGAAAACACACCTGACACAAGTTAGCCGGGTAATGATAGTAGGAAGTCTAATCATTAGCATAAGTGATTTTTTTTAATGGCTGTGTGAATGTCAGAGTTTGAAGCTGAACTCACCACAGCGTCCACAGCAGGAGAGCTGTCACCAACCACCAGCAGACAAGGACACCTAGAGAGGAAGCACGTATTATAAAGTTTCTCATTTCAATAAAACATGCAGGAAGCGACTTTTACTTTTGCTTGACAACTTACTTGAGGGTTCTGACATTGCTTCCAGGGACCGGCCTCTCAATTTCAAGATCTCTCCGACTGTAAAAAGAAATCCATATGATAAACAATCATACCTCGTACTTGTTACTATCACACATGCTCTGTGAATTGCCTTTGTTTGCCTTACCTATCATAGGACTTAACAAAGAGATGCAGGTTAAACTGGTTCATATTGTTAATGATGTGGTGGCGGTAGGTTGCGATCAGGTCCTGGTTGTGGTTGATCTCTTCCTGTGGTAACAAAAAACACAAATTTGGTTAAACTCACTCTGAGCTAAAAACTTGCAAAAGCTAGCTACCAATATGCTGCCCTGTATAAGTGGTTACGATGGTTACGATTGTCACAAGACATTAATAGGTGAACATACCTTTCCAAAGAGGTGGCTGATGATCATGTCTGTCTCTGCATGAGTCCATCCAGTGATCTGCAACAAGATACAAAATGCCATTTAGTTTTCATGTAACGCTAATGTCTTATGAGCTATGCCAGTTTATAATGGCACGATGAATACCTTGTGTGCAGCCCAGTCCATCCAGCCTTCAGCGCATGGGTTGATGTTGATGAGCACCAGACCCTCGACCATGCTTGAGTAATCCAGCTGATAAACACATAACATTAAATTTGATGCAAATTTGTCTTAGTGACACAGAAAACCTTCAACAAGGAGTTAAGAGTTGTATCTCTGTCAGTATCTACATAGTGAGACTTCCTACTGAGCACCATGTTAGTGTTGAGCTGATCTAGAACATTCTAGGGCTTTTATGGCTCAGCGGGCTCAAGCAATAAGCAGTGTTACATTTCAAAAATCAGCAAAACGTAGAACCACATTAGCTGGCTCTGCTAATCCAAGATTGATTAAAATTTTTAATTATTAAGCTTGATTGAGAGGAAGGGAGAAACTCACAGCAAATCTGGTCAGAACGTAGGCACCGGCTCCTGTGCCCATTCCAATAACACTCTTCAATCTGATGTATACAAGATGACATTTAGATACTGTTAGAATATAAAGAAATTGCACACATTTGTGAGGTTAGACGAAAAAAATGTTGAAACTGCAGCTCAACCTACCCAAAGTGCTTCAGCACCAGTGGGAGGGTCTCAGCGAGTTGGTCCATAGAGGGGTACTCATATCTGTAAGAGCAAAAATATAGAAAAATTATATATACTAAATAACACTCTAATATTAACCATTGTATCTAATCACTGAACCTGTTTAATCATCTGTGTCTCATTCTCTATTTCCACATCAGGTCAAGGTAGCGTTATCACAGGGCAAAAGTCCACCATCAAAGGAGGGACGAGGCTGAATAAGTAACTACCCACAATGCACCTCAGTGCCTTCACTTATCTGCCACTACTCAAATTAGGTCACTTTAATAACATCAGCAGAGATCTACCTATAGGGTCAAAGGTCACAGACTGCTTGGCCTACTTTGCATCTGTTTGTTTGTATGATTTGTGTCTGGCTCACCCAATGGAAAAGGTGTTTGCGCCTTCCTGCTGCCCGGGGGCGTCCACATGACACACAGCAAAGTGCTGCATGATCTCCTGCATGTCTTCATGGTTGAAGAGCGAGTTCCAACAGGTTTTGTCTGGGAAAAGTTAAACAAGGCGGGCGGTGGTTAAGTAGATATATCCATGAAAGACTAGTGTTGAACAGACTAGCACGGGTTTGTCTTTGTAGAAGATGCAGTAACCTTGGAGGACTTCAGATACTATAATGTAATAGATATGTTTATGTAAAGTTAACTCAATGAAGTTAATCATCCCATACGGTATAGTAAGTTAAAGCAATTCAGGATTTAGGCACAGCAACTAATGTTTTGCTTAGAATGAGCTTAATAAGGAGCCGGGCTTACGGTTTAGTCCAATGTCATGGAAGGTGAGGATGACTGGTCTGTCACCCTTGGGAATCCCCTTCATTGTACAGCGGATTCTTCCACAGGGAGTCTCCACATCGTGCTCCTATGGATGCAAAAAATGACCACACTAAGCTGATTTGTCATTTTACAACATGCATACAGTGGGGTCCAAAAGTCTGAGACCACATAGAAAATCTGTGATGTTTTCCATTTAAATCTGGAAATAATCAGAAAATCTAACATCAAAAGAAGCTCTTTGGAACACTGTCAAATCATGCTGGGATAACTTGGTTCATCAGGTTTGCACAAACTTGTGGAGTCCATGCCAGCATGCTGTCCTTAAAGCAAAAGGAGGGGCATACCAAATACTAAGATATTCTGACATTCATATACATTTTTCAACAGTGGTCTCAGACTTTTGGACCCCACTGTATATAAATTCTGTCCTAGATGTTGTAAAAGGTATTTTCTGCATTGATGTTTCATGTAGAAAACAGCAAATTTTACTCTTTTAGTCTTCTTCATCTCATTAGCAGACTTGAAAACCCCAATATGTCCAAAGATACCAAATATTACAAGATCAATTTCCAAAAAATGTGTCAAAAATAATGCACAACATCTACAATATTCCCATTTAGTCATTAAAAATGGTCTCTGGGGATAGAATATTTTACTAATTGTAAGCATCATACAGCTTTAATAAATTGTTGAAACAAGCAGATACAGTCATGTTGGTCATATAATGAGAAAAGTTATTTTTTCTAAATTTACAGGAATTTAAGTGGAACTTTAAGGGGAAATGTGAGAGTTGAAGAGGTTTAACCACATGGTAACAATTCACATTTTTTTTGTTCAAAGCACACTGCATAAAATGGCCACACTAGATCTTCATTCTTGCAAGTACAAATAAAGCATTCACATAATCGTCCATAATTGCTCCATCTAATAGCAGATATTTTCCGCCTTGCCTTCCATTAAAATTCACAGCTCGTTTTTTTTTTAACATTGCAGAGTTTGAAGCTCCAAACAAACTAAAGAATTGCCGATTTCAAACATCTTCTACTAAAACAACTAAATCCAAAACATTCCTTCCAATGAACCACAAAAAGGCACTTTAAAGAAAACATAAAGCTATACTCCACTGGAAACCCCCTGCAAACTGCTCATCAGAGGCCGATCAATAAACCCAATTGTCAACTCACATTGAATTCAACCTCAGCAACAATCATTTCCACGTCAGAATCCTCCAGAACCATGTTTGCAGGACAGGAGTTCAGCTCTGCTTGCTGCTGCTGACAAGTGTAATCACAGCAGCTCTCTGAGCTATAGATCCAATTGTTGTTAAGCCTCTGAAGTTGTTTGGCACCGTTTGGTCTGCGAGCTGCGTTTTATACTCCGCTGCTTACCACTTGGCCTAAGCTCCCGGCCTCCCATGGTGCCTTGCAGGCTGGTCAAAACAAGCTAATTCTAGATGAAGAAATCCCTAAATTGGATCAACCAATGTCAGACAGAGGGGCATTGGCAATTGAGTTGACATAATATGTGTGTGTGCATGCATGCTTGCGTGCATGCGTGTGTGAATTTGATGGGAAGCCATGCCAAGTGAGCTGATGACAGCCATTACTCAGCAGTCTGGTATTAAGATTCCCAAATGCAATGGCTGATCTAAGTAGCATTTATCTGTGACTTAATATGTGAGAAATCAAGCCTGTTAAAACCAAAATCCACCATTACACCATATTCACAGTGTTGTTCCTATGAGGATATAAAAACCAGACGACATTTGAATACAATCAAATGTCTCTCAAAGCTGGAAACAACAATACAAAGACTCACTAGATTGCACATTCATGATAAGTTCTCTATTTGTAGACACTGATAGATTCATGGTGACTTTTAGGTGAAGTTTATCATACCGGCCAACCAGTCTGGGGTTGTCAGAGCCAGTTTTATCTGCCTGGAGTGTATAACCCATTAACTATTTACCTATTATAACATCTGAGATTACAATACCACACCTCTTTCATTCACCACACCTCTTTCAACCTGCCAGCTAATTCTGCAACACACACCAAGTATGTAGGCTTTACAGGATAATCCTGCAAGGTAAAACACATGTGTATCAGTATGCACATGTTTATGTGTCCATGCACATATGTGTCTATGAAAATTTACAAGGGGCAGAGACAATTTCTGTGCTAATGTTTGTGCAGATGGCTGTAAACACCTTAATTAAACCTATATCGCTAACTGTTAGAAGCTTGCCTCAGATACCTAAAGTCACCTAACTTGTTGGCCTGACATTATATGCTAAAAGGTTAAAACTGGTGATGTAGCAACATGTGCTGACCACCTGACCATAAGACCTCATAAATTACGAGACCTCACAAACTGATTTACCAGCAACTTTCTTAAAGAAGTCAAAGTACATTTTACTGCCACAGTATTTTCAAGACTGCCAACATATTTGGCAAGAATTTTGTTTTCGCAGCAAACGAGTCAGGGTGTGACTCAGGAGTGCTGTCCAAGGTGCTGAGACGGCCGCAGGTGGAGAGAGAGAGAGGGGGAGAGAGAGAGNGAGAGAGAGAGAGAGAGAGAGAGAGAGAGAGATCTTACAAACACAGTTGAAAGTGTCATCACTTTCTGTAGCTGACTGCATTAGTGGAGCTGTAATTAGATTTTTGTCCTAATAACACTGTAGCGGATGAAAGGTCATCACCATGAAGACAGATGAGACACTGAAGGCAACACTGTGTGGTGCTTCAAACAACCACTAGATGGCACTACATAAGCTAAAATAATGAGATGATACAACCAGTTACTGTATCACCTCTTAACACAATAAAACTGAGTTTACTGCTGTTGAAAATAATAAATGTAGGATCTAATCTCGTGTCTGTGAACATACCTTGATCGCGAGCTGCTGCACAGCTTCTCTCAAGCCCTGAAAGAAAACAATAGCAATGAAAATACAGAACTAATGTAATTACAATGTAACATGCTGTAATGTAATATCCTGAGGATGTCTTTTGGTTGGAGATGGTATTTTCATATTCATATGAGCGCTGTTAGATGAGGGACTGGACATAATATTAACTGCACAATTCTCTCCTTGGAACAGTATTTGCAGCGGTATTGTAAATGTCATATATAAAGATGTACAGGTGAAGACAGGCAGGCTCTGTGATGGCTCTATAGCTCTATTTAGTCAGTGTTTCACATATACAACGCCATTTGTCAGGTATAAAGTGTAAATTGTCACCTTCAGTGAGAATTATTTGAACTATGTCTGTTGAGAATACTTACGGCCAACTCTGTGTCCAGCAGGGGCTTGGACTCCACTACCTGGATGTCATCCATTTCAAAAAGTGGCAGAGCCTGAAGGGCAGAGAGAGAGAAAGAGAGAGAGAGAGAGAGAGAGAGAGGGATGGTTGTTAGGNAGAGCCTGAAGGGCAGAGAGAGAGAAAGAGAGAGAGAGAGAGAGAGAGAGAGGGATGGTTGTTAGGGAACAATTAATGCAAAGCATGACTGGTTCAACCTGTGGGAAAGTATCTTGTCCCTATAAGGTTTTGGGTCATCCACATACAAATCATTTCAGCTACTTTAAAGCAACTTAAGGCTAATGTGATGGAAAAGATTTGTGGCTTCACTTCATGCTCACTCCTGTCTCAGTTTGACGCTCTAAGACCTCATTTTGGAAAAAAGCCTGGAAGGTTTTATGAGGCTGAAACACAGACAATAAAATGACAAATGAGTTGAACTTTAGGGTGGGCGTGTTCCTTATCTACACAGAGCTGATACATGCACAGCCACACATACAACACACAGATGCACACTGACACAGGGACATGCAGGAACTGGCACTGTGATCTGCAATAACCACATAACAGGCCGCACCCATCAACTGGTCACAAAAGAGAGAAAGATGAGAAGACACACAGTCAGTCTCACGCACAACACAACAGACAGGACACGTAGACAGGCAGAAACAGACAGACAGGCTGCTAATTTTTTTCACTGACTCAGCTGACAGAAAAGCACATGTTCCAGCGGAGGGGAAAACCAAAAATGGAGGAAATGTGATTTATGCATAATTGTCGGTGCAGTTAGTCGTACCCATAAATACTTTGTTGCTCTAACACACATACAGTGAAGAGTGAAGTGCACAAACCACAGCTGACAGCATAATAGTTTCAAGAATGAGACATATTTCAAAGTGGCTTAACAAGATTAGAAATGAGAAACTGGCAGGCGAGAGACATCCAGAGAGAGAGAGAGAAAGAGAGAGAGAGAGAGAGAGAGAGAGAGAGAGAGAGAGAGAGAGGAAAGGGTGAAGCGACAGATTGTGCTGAGGGTCATGATGATGTGTTGGAGGAGGGAAGGCAGGCTACGGTTGTGCATGCAAATCAAATTAGCCAGTTAAGAGAATGCTTTGTCCACTGGCCCCGGTGGCTCCTGAGAGCCAGGGGCCTTCTCTCTTCCTTAGGAACCTTAGCTGACACACACACACACACGCACATTCACAGGAAGCCAAAAAACACCACAGTTTCATCTACTGGCTGCTTAGCTGTGTGCATTCCCTCCATTACTTTTCTGTGTTTCTTAGTTGCTGCTTGGTTGCAGTTTGCTTTTTCCAGGCTCCCTCGATCTGTTTTGTGCTTTTCTCTGTGTTTCTGTGTGTCTTTGTGTGCATAATGACAGCAGAAATCCATCAACCTCACATCACATCCACCTACAGAGTCCGACTGTGGCCTTCAGACAAGGTGGTCTTTCAACAGAAGTGATTCATTACAGTTCAAATGTGGAGATGACAGGTGTCCAGCTAGACGCACACTTACAGACACACACTCACACATTCCTCTGACTGGGACAACAGAGACTGGAACCAACTGGATCTCACAATAGCACAGAGGAAAAGAAGTACCAAACAACAGGTTCTTTTTGCTGCTGAGGCCTTGGTCAAAGAGGACAAGAGATCAGCCCCCATCAAATTCCACAGCCATGATCAAGATAATGATATAAAAGATAAAGCATTCCATTTCAGACTGCAAAATGTGAAAAAAGTCACTTCATGCGTAAATAGGGGAATACTTTTCAGCCTGTTTTCAAGCTTGGCTACATCACCTGTTAGCAGCCTGGCAGCAGACAGACTGACTGGGGCAACAGACAAGTAGGTCACCTGCTGTTAACACCCGCTGTGTTTGACTGCTCGCCTTGTTGAGCTTGTTTCACCTGGCCAAGTAGAGCGGAAGGAGAGAATTGTTTTAGTTTAACTCCACAGGATTCTGATCTCAAGTGACGGGATGCGTGGACTTGCTTATGCAATGATAACTCGGGTTGATTTCAGTTCATAGGTTTGTATGTCAGATGACTGATGTGGAAAAATAATCCTACATATAAAACAATGAATTCTCTGCAGCAGAAGGCTTTTTGTAAAAAGGACTAAGTACGTCCAAACTGGTGTGGTGTCACGAACAATAGTCACATGTTGTGCGCAAGTAACCAAGTCAAACCAGTTCCTACATGCATTTTTCTTCTTGACACTTCTGCTTTTAAAAGAAAAAAACCCGTCCTGCAGTGGGAAGAAAACAAACAATTCACTGAAACAGCTTGGGCTTGGCAGAAGTCAGAGCATGTTATGCAATCATCTGCAGGAAATAGTGGGAGGATAAAGACCCGAGATGATATATGATGAATAGCCCAAGTTCAGCTGCATAAGAGATCAAAAATTCTGATATGTACTTTCTCTGTGGAAAGCAAGCTAGTTGTATTCAGAAAGCACAATTTCAATATTTCTGAAACTCTCATGACAATAAAAACTCTACACAAAGCTGAAAATATTGTGATCTTATTACATAAAGTCTTTCAGCTTTTGGGCAACTACAGTATATTTCTGTGTTTGTAAGGCTATGTTAAAATAGAAAATCTTTTAATCTTTTAAAAACTTTATGCTGCACTGTGCTCTTAAACTCTGTGTTCTGAGAGGGAGAACATTTATACGGATGATTAGTCTTGGACAGCGAGTATTCTAGTGAGCCAGACCATCATTCCTATGAACTCCATGTAGGTTTAAATCCACCAGACCACAGCATCCATCTGCAGAAACAACGATTGCTTTCCTAATTTTTGGGAACTCACTTAATCTGTCAAATCCCTGATAGTGAATATCAACACAGCAGCAGGACTGCTCCACTAAGCTGTGGGAGACCTACATTTTTAGACTGTAAACGTTATCAAAATGTGGGTGTCAACATGATGAGTAAACCCATGCTGTAAGTTAGTGAGGGGTCATGTTACTGTTGTTTACCAAAATGTGCTTTTCAGATCAGGTTTTACTGCTGATGTGAACATAAAAATATCTACCGGGCATCTAAAACTAACAGCATGAACACAGGTTGGTGTGAAGTGTTATATAGATCATAACCATTTCCACTTTCGATGTGTTGCATATTTTGGCAGCTCGCCACTGACATCTTAATAAACAATATTTTCATATTTTGCTTTGCCGTTTTGCATGCAATACTACCGTCTCCTCTCCTAACTGGCTAATGAATATTTTGTTTGTTTTCTAAAAGTTAAATGTAGAGGGTTGACAGGATTTTTCATGCAACTAATCGCAAATTTAACACAACATTTTGACTAAAGGCTTCCTGCCAGTGTGATGTGTGAAAGGCATGCTGGGAGGTTATCTCTGTTTACACACATGTAGGAGTGCCCTACTTCTCTATTAAAAAAAAAAAAAAAAAAAAAATCACGTGAATTTATATGCCAGTTTATATCTCATGTTCGTTTTTTCTGCAACATAAAGAATCTCTAAATAGTTTCTGATATTCTGTGTCTTGACTTTATTAGATTCGAGCCAGAAAAATCTTTTTTATTATTCGCAAATGCATTTCAGCAGGACTGAACTGCCAAACAGGAATAAGTTCGTGTTCAGACATGCTTCGAAAATAACATGTTGGAAGCAGGAGTATCTACAGTCTTGTAAAACTATTTAAAATTAACGTAAACTTGCTATTTGGAATAGAAACCTACCTGTGGGACTGAGTACTGATTGTCTTGAGGTGAAAACTCCGAAAAAAATCCTCCAAAAACTTTTCTTGTCAGATAAAATAAAGTTGTCTTGTCCACTTGCAGAAGATCTACTTTGTTTATAACGTGCTATGAAGGCGGATGTATGAGGGAGTTTTATAAAGCCTTGGCGGGGGGGTGTGCGCTGCGGCCCTGCCCACTTTCCCTGCTGCTGTTTCTCTATTGGGCAACAGCAGCGGATTGATAAAGCATCGTGACTCAATCCATGACTGATATAAAATATTTCCCAAATTTAAAAAAAAATAATTCCACCTCGATATTTATTTAAAACTAACGACAGACATCACAGTCATAATAATAATCTCACACTATCACTAAAATAATTGTGATAATCAACATCCTTGCTGTATTGTGACATTATATTATGTGTGGTACTTCATGTTATTTCAGCGTGATATTTATGGCCTCAGTTTTGTTGTTATACTTCACCCTTTACACATTTTAAACCTATACAAAAACCAGACAAAATGATACATGGAAAAATGTAATAACAAACTTCATCACACTAGAACCAGTATTTATACTAAGCCAATATTTGGCTGATAGGAGTGACATTTGATAGCTGAAAGGTGCTAAACACAGGTACCTCCATTCACAGACAGGGCGTGGAATTTTGGCATGTTAATTCATGTTCTTCTTTTAGGAATAAAATCAAAGTGGTGTTTTACTCTTGCAGTCAACATTTTTTATGAGTTTTCTCCTGTTGGTCTGAGGGGCCAGGAACACAGCCAGGCCTGCAACCTTGAGCTGAGGCCAAGAGGAGATAAGTCTGTACAAAGGGAAGCCCTTCCCTCTCCTTGTGTCATATTGGATTTCTTTGATAGTGCTTTACTATTGTCTAATCAAAGTTAGTTTTGTCCTTTAGAGGCTTTCATCAAAAAACAGACTATCTATGCTGCTGGAGAAATGTTACAAGACATGTAATCTGGCAAAAATTCCTCTGCAAATGACATGCAATCTGATGTAACGACCTCGCTGAATGGCCTCTTTGTGCTCTCACACCTTTTAACAAGATACAGCAACTTAATCTGAGAGCTAAAGTTTGTCTGGTTATGCAGGAATGCATGTATTGCTTTTTTTTTTTTTTTTTTAAAGCATGTCATTTGCTGTTTCAGATCCTTTTGTTTTACTTAATTAATACAAATGTACTACAGTGTAGGGTTCTTCATGGAATTTTCCACACCTGCAGTATAGTCATATGCCTGACTATGTTACACTGTGATTCTGCCAATAAGTGCTAGTATTGGGAATGTCTGTGTGAAAGGTCCTTATCTAGATACAATGGACACACTGTGGGCTTGTAATGTGAAGCCTTCAATAGGAACACATTGGACAATAGCCGCATTGGAGGGGAAAACTATAACCATTATGCTAATTTCAAGCCGGACACTTACAACACTGCAAAGCGAATAAGAGTTACTGATCGATGGAACCCAAACAACATATGCCTATCTGGTCATGGAGTTCAGCACAAAGAAAAAAACACTTTTATTTTGTTTGCATGCATTTGTCTGTACATTTTCTCTACAACTATGTCAGACAGAGATGACTCAACTTTTGCAAACTGAAGGAGTTTTACTGCAGCATATGTGGGTTGTAGTGTCTCAATACTTGATAAAAACCAGTGGACTTTCACCAGGCTGATTACAGCGTTTGTGGGAGCAGCTGGCAGCCGCTTCAAGCCATATTTTAAAAGAAGGCTCAGGCATATCAGGGTGGGACTGACATAAAGTCACCTGTGTTTAAAAAGGAGAAACTTGAAGGGTACTTATTAGCATACATATCTCTGCCAAGGCTGAACAAACTGAGACAAAATTTGCCTTGTTCTAATAATATACTGGCCTAAAGAGAAAAAAACAACTATATTAAGCATTATATTTTTCTGTATCTATGTCTGTTACTATTAAAGATACATTTAAAACCTTTACTGAATCAGCATAATCTCAGCCAGGTATTAAGGGTTGTTTTAGTCCTGTTTCTTGCTGTACAGAAATAATATTCCCCCATCCAAGCATATATTTTAGTCTGTCAGATCTGTGTCTTTATCCAGATCTGGACTAATTTGCATTTTTTGATAATCTATTATGGGATAGATACCTGATGTTCTTCATTAAGATGTGTTTAACATAAATTAAAGAAACTGATAAAAACATTGGAAAAACACCCTATCTCACAATGTTTTAAAAAATCATTTTTAAAATTCCAGGATCTGCCTCTGGATCCACATCCACACCAAAATTCAATGGGTTCTTCCCTGGGCCAGATCCCAAGTTCCATAATCCTGCTAACAAACATATGTGGATGAAAACATATTGTCTTGCAGTAATAAGCAAGATGATTACATTGTGTATATAGAGGCAATATGGAAGTCTTGAAATAGAAAGGCTGATGGCTGATTTGGGAATTTAGAATATATATTTTGTATAATGCAGTGAGTTGTGATGCCTTGCAAACATCCCAGTTCTGTTTGAAATTTCCTGGGAAATTCCCAGCGTAAAGCAATAGACAACTCAGAATAAATCCAAATATTTGTGTTGTCTTGATTTTCGCTTCATCCTTTTCTTCTTCCTCCACTTTTCCTTCAATTCCAGCAGCCCGAGCTGAAACCTTCAGCCTTTTCTATCTTTCATTCACTGTTTATCACTCGGTTCATCCAGTTCAAGTGTGTTTGATCACCAAGTTCATGACCACAATCTGCTGTTCGCTACAAATAGAGCAGATAATAAATGAGCGAAGACAGGACACTGGACAAAGCTCATTCATTATAGCAAGGGCTAATGCATCCTGTGTAGCACATGTATTTACATTAAATGTAACAGTAATATGATTATGGGATATTTCCTGACCTCTGTTTGTTACTCAGTGAAAACCCTTTAGTTTGTTTCACTTTGCATACTCCTGGCCCTTTTCCTAGCCAGATCCAACCAGTTGCATCAGGTGCAGAGTGATGCAATAGGCCTGTAAAAGCAACGGGTGATTCAGACGCACATGACATGAAAAAGTGTCCGTAGGTCACGTAGTAAAATGTTTGTAAAGTGATGTAAATATCTGACTATTCCAAGGAGGTATTTCCTGTCAGAGATCCTGAAGCATTAAAATTGTGGCATTGACATTGTCTGTTGACTTAAGGGGTAAATCTTTACTCACACTGTGTAAAATTAACAGTGTAGAAAGTTACTTTCCAAGCCAACTGGTGTTCAGATAAATCATTAGATGCAGTTTGTGGTCCAGATTTTTTTTTTTTTTTTTTTTTTCTTGTAGGTCACGAAGAGCATTGTTAGCAAAATATTCGGTGTGTTACATTAAATCAGAATCAGAATCACAATTCAGAATTGGGTTTATTTGGATAAGTATGCTTTCACACACAAGGAATTTCTCTTAGATAACAGCAACTCTCAGCACATATTTAGCACACCAACAGACAACTAGTAGAGACAGCACAAAAAGAAGCAGCATAAAAACAAAATATGATAGAATAGAAATATGATAGAAGTGTGAAATACAATAAAATAAAAAATAACTACAGCTCAAATAAGCCTCTGTGTCCTAATTTGATGAATATTACACAATAACTGCTCATTGATATTACACATCGATGAGTTGCATTAGTAAAGGAGTGGTGGAGGTATATTGGGTGAGAAAGAATTCCTGAGATTAGTTGTTCATGAGGTTGATGGCTTGTTGAAAGACACTGTTCATATGTCTTGTAGTTTTGGATCCTGGTGATCTGTGTGGTTGCAGCACATTTTTGATATGTAGAATGTCAGTCAAACATGTTTCACATTGTTTTTATGTGATTTTTCTAGGTTACATAAGTTACTTTACTCCTTAGCAGCCGGTACCCAGATGTTTTAGATGTTTCAGATGACAGAGGTTGATTAGTAACTTCTGAGCATCACATATAAAGATCTATTTCAGATGTTGTGCAGTTATTTTCTTTTTTTATCCTAACAAAACTTCCTTCCAACTCAACAGTTTTGCCAGACGCTGTAGGGATCCTAAACAGCTGATATGACATCACCATTTGAGGCCAGACGGGTTTCAGCCTTTTTCATGTTTGTGAGGAAGTGAAAGTCTGAGGGGAACAAATCGGGTGAGAACAGTGGGAACTGAACTAGTTCAAAGCCACAATTGCAGATGGTAGCCATGGTGACAACAGGCTCATTGTCCTGATGAAAGTGAACACCTTTGCTCAGATTCTTGCCTCATTCCCTCTTCATTGTCTCTCAAAGTTTGCTCAGAAGTGCAGAATAAACTTCAGACCCTTGGGGAGATATTCTACCATTATACAGCATCACAAAAAAATAACCAAAGGCCACAACCTTTCCTTGAACCTTTTGGTATTCTTTGGTGGCAGAGTTAGCAGTCAGATCTTGTGGATCATGGATTATGATTCTTTTGGATCCTTCCCAGTGTCGTTGCAGTGGCATCCCTTCAGGATTTCGATTTCCCTTGTACCTTTAAATTCTGACCATCTTTTTGCAGTAGCTTATGTTGCAGCCATATCTGTATGGCTTTTGGTGTTAAGTATGTTTATACACTATTAGGTGCCTCTGAAACTTGTTTATAATCACTTAGATGAAATGAATAATTTCCTTCCATAAAAAATTACAACTCTTGCTCACATTTTATGTCAGACTCAGAACTTGTCAGTCAGCTTGTATGTAATATATAATTATTGCAGCTCATCAAAAGACAAACAAACCTTGTTGCTTTTGATTTGGCTGTAAAGTGAGCTTGTCAGCAGCAATCTCACCTCCTGGTTGTGATATGAAATTTCCATCAGCCTGACCTGTGTATTGATTACCTAAATAAGGTTACTATGGCTGCTGTGATAAGGCTGCCCTCTTTTCTCTTGATGTTGATAAGGTTGTTACTGAATGACCAGACATGCTGGGTAATAGTTACAAGCGTGTAACAGTCGTCATTAAAGAGTAAAAGTCTTAACAACGTTGGTTTTTGGGCTGTGGGAAAAGATGCTTATCGCTCACAGAAGTCTGCATGTATTCCTTAAGCTTTTTTTTTTTACTGTCTAATACAGGTTAAACCCTTGATGACATGCATACCTCCATAAAGAAAAAAAATAGTCTACTTAATTGTGTGAAAGTTGTTTATCAGAGTTTTTAATGAAAAAGGAGTCCCAAAACCACGCTGGCAGTCAGCTGACATGTTCTCAAGAAAATGAGACAAACAAGTCTGTCTAATTATTAAAGAGCATATCTTAAAAAGGCATGAATAACATTCTGTCTCTCCTAGGAAAGGAATAGCCACAAGACTAGTAACAAATTAAGCTGTGTTCATTCATGTATTCATGCTGTCTAATTAATTACATACAAATGATTATTTACAATAGAAGTCAAGTGACTGTCCAGTGTGCAAAATTACTCTCTAACCCATCCAGAGTTTAGTAAATTACAAGGATAAAATGGACTTGTTCCCATTCTGCCATGTAACTCAGCATAAAAGCGCTGGTGGTTGTCTGAATGACCATAATGCATCCTGAGCAAGGCTGTGTTACATAAGAAAACAAGACAAAGAAACTCAGAGTGGATTTCAGCTAAGCCAATCCTTTCAGAGCCACAGTCACTCTTCATCACAATCCTCTCCAACATAGTGTTAATGTCTTTATCACCAACATCACTTATAGACACATATGACACAGCAAAACTGAATTGTGATTGCATTCTCAGTGGAGAAATGTGTCCTCACCATTTGACCCATCCTAGCTTCTAGGTGCCGTGGACAGCCATAGAGCAACTCCCACTCCAGGTCAATAGGTGCCTTGGTTAAGGGCAATGGCAGGAGGATTAACCTAACACATGTTTTTTGATGGTGGGAGGAGCTGGAGCACCCAGAAGAAACCCATGGAAGAAAATGGAAACTCCATTCAATCAATCATAAAAACTTTATCTGTATCCACACCAAATTTCACCAATGATAGTCTAGCATGGTAAAATAAAATAACCCAGATTAAAACTAAAATAAATAAACAGTGTTGAAGAAATTGCCAAAAAAAAAAAAATACTGAAAAACACCCTATCCCCTAATGTTAACAAATCATAAAAAAAATTCCTACACCCACCTGAGATCCAAAATCTATCCTCGTCATTTGCACCACCCATCCCTGTCACAAAACTTAATAGGTTTTTCTTTGGGCCATGTCACACTGTCTCATCAATTTTCATCAACATCGGTTCACAAATTTTTGTATAATCCTGCAACAAACCCACAGATGGGGTGAAAACATACATAGTGTTGTAAAGTAGTGTACTGGCTGTTTTGATGCACAAATGTTACAAATTAAATTTCAATATCCAATACCACACATGCAACAATACCTACTTTATCTACTGTTGTTCCATGCAGCTTGTTAATTCAAGGATGTTTATACCTCCACGTTCCTATCATTTGTTACTTGTATGTGCATGTGAAGACACCAATCACACCGGGTTGTTTTCTGAAACTGGGCCTAGCAGGAACAATGCATTCCAGCAGCAGGTCATTTCCTAAACAGACACAGCTGGAAATGCAGCTAACCAGCCTCTGGTTTGATTCCTGAGGGAAACCATCTGAATTCAGCATGACAGGACACGAGTGGTGGGTGAGCTGATTTCAACTCAGGAGGAAAAATAGTCAAATTTGCCTGATGGGTGTTGTGAGAGAAAAACAGCTGTATGATCTGCAAACCCGAAGAAATGTGGACTTCAATTTTTCCACTACAGTGTTAACACATTTATGTATCTTGATCAGAAAGGCATATAGAGATATAGAGATATTTGGAAACATTCAGCTCCCATCTAGGATATTTAAATGGAATCTCACATATATCATTAGAGGCTAATGTGATGGATTGTATTAGAAAATGTAATGTGTCTATTAGAATAGAGATTTATGTGTGATGACATACATGGGGTAGACTGTCCTAACAGTCCCTGCTGTGACACACTCTGTTTTCATTCGTCCATGCAGGAAAATTAGCTGATGTCCTGTGGAACAACAGGGTTTATATGTAAACAGTGGACACAGCTGTTTGAAGTCAAGTTGATAGGAGTGTGGTGAAGTATGAGGAAGGGTGCAGGAGAGAACTGAGCGGGATTTTGGGATGGGATAAGAACACTTCAGCTTTCACTGGATCTGAAAACTAGCAGAAGTTGTAATTATCTCCTACAAAACAGTCTGGAAGGAGCTTATGAGGGATGTTTGTCTGACTTTGTGTTCTTTGGGTCAGAGATTCATTCACAGACAAGGAAAACCTAGCGCTGATTAACTTAGTCTTAAACCATAATGTGTGCTTGAAAGATGGAGTCTTGTGCCATAATTTACGTCAATGATTAACGGTTTGTTGTTGGGAAAACTTGGAGCATTGGGATATTGTTTTGGTTGTTTTACTTACTTGCTTTTGTTAATTATTAGTAGAAATTAACATGTGGCTCAGGTGGTGCAGCTGTAAATGATTTTTTATTAACCTTCTATTGGGGATAAATAAACAAGACACAGGATGCAAGTGTGTAGAATTCAACAATAGAGCAGTTGTAAATCAAAGGTCACTAATATAGCATAACAGGACAAACAGTGAGTATTTGTTAGCAAAGTATGAAGTGTAAAATATTATAAAATTTAATTATCACATTTATAGGGACCATGAATGTTTTCCTATACTCTTTGATAAGCCTGATTTTAATATCATACTAGGACTTTTATTTTTGGTAAATCTGCAGCATACGTTCTTTATAATGTAACTTTCACTTTGTAGATATGGCAGTAGTATATCAATAACAAAAGACCCCAATTTACCCTCCTATTTTGTATTTTTTAATGAAAATCATATATTTTAAAAACAACAAGAATGTTTCATGTCACCCCTACTTAGAAACACACAGTGATCTTTAATTAGGTTTAGGTCTGTTTACATGCAAAAAAATTATAGACCCCATTATTTTTTTGAGTGTGGACACACCATAAGGCCCATAACTCCTTCTGTGTGATGTTGCCTTCACTTGCTGTTGGAAATATAGCTTCTAAACGACTATGAAATAATTTATGAAAGACAAAAGGGACATTTAATAAGGACTAATTGTATAATAGATGCTACTAAATGTAATGACAGCTAACTGTATAGGTTATTGTCAACTTTTATTTCATTTTGGCGACCATTGTGGAAGGATCTTATTTACAATGGTAAAGCAACAAAAAAATAAAATCTAATTGATGGAACTAAATGGTTGCATTAAAAAAAATTGTATTAAAGAATCAGATAAATAGCATAAACGGTAAGCAGTAGTCAGGACAGTAGTCAGACAGCATAGATAGATTAGATTTAGTTATCTGTGTTATCAATGTGTAAGCTTGTACACGAGTATGCGTGTTGTTAGTATGATGTCCAACATTATGTGTAGGCCCTAAATGCAGCACAGCCCTGCCTAAATGGACGTGCTGCAGCAATGACGCTCAGGATGAGTATGTACCGTCGTGGGCGTTGCCAGGAAAGAACGAGGAAGACGAGCGCGACGTGACCGGAGGGTGTTGTTTGTTGTAACCGGAAGTCTACGTAATTGTTGTTATTTACCGTGTGCCGCGTGAGTGCCGCTCCTACAGCACACCTGCAGCACTTACACAAGACCTTAAAGAGTGTTTACTGACTCAAATCAAAAATCAGTCACATGACCATTACATGCAGGAAGATTTTTATTTTTAAAGTGTCATTATCTTGATTTCCTTGTTTTTTAAATACAATTATCGGGCAGATTTGCTCACTTTCCAGGACTCAGTTACAAACAAAATAACTTGATGAGATGCAGATTTTTACAGCATTAATTTTTCTAGCATAAATGAAAAATAAATGAAAATTTCAAATTTTCAAGTAACACTTTTCAGCCTGTGAATTTGGCAGTTTTATTACATTTATGTTAACTAATAATTAAAATATATCTAAAATGTTTGCTTTTTGTGTGTGACAAACTTTGTGTAGTTTTTTTAATTAAAATTCTAGATAGCCTATATATGGAAGGAAAAAAGAAAGAAAAGACAAATAATGATGAGTTTATCTCATGTTGATTGCAAAATCTAAATCTGTTGGGAAAACGCAGTGAAGTTAAAAAGTATATATTTCTCTTTCACATGAAGTGACATAATATTACAAATTCTTACATACTGAAATTAACTACCACTACTTCAAATATTTTGAAATTTAATGTACAAAGTGAAAATATACTTAAAGACCAGTCTGCTAAAAGAGAGGAAATTAGTGCTAAAATTAGTGCACAGAATGTGACATCAGTGCAGCAGGATACCATGGTGTCTCCTGGCCTACATGTAAACAAGGTGAAAAACAAGTGTCCCCAGATTAGCCTGAAACACACACACACACACACACACGAACACACACACACACACACACACACACACACACACACACTCACAGATCAGGCCGAGAGGAAGGGCCAAAGAGATCAAATCTCACTGTGCATGTGCTTGTGCTATGGAACATGTGAACATTTTTGGAAATTCTCAGTTAAAAATTATAAGAGATGCACGTAAGGAAGTATGGATTGATTATATTAAGTTCAACACAATCGCAACAAAATCTGCCATATCTAGAGAAATACCGCCCAGGAAAATAAATATTACAGTGAGGATCAACAATAATACAGTTTTCTGTAGATTTTTTTGGTTGAACCATAAATGACAAGTGTACAGACAAACAAACCCCAGTTTCCTCTTATTGTTCTATTAAAGGAAATAACCAACTCCTGATACTGTTTTTGTTTTCAACACTCCTGTTTTGTCGCTATAAAAAGTATTGCAAGTTTTTGTCACTATAAAAAGTCTCACACAGTCTCACAACAAAGAGGCTTTCACAGGGAAAGACAACGAGACGTGTTTTTATTTTATTTTTTTGTCTCGCTCAGTCACATGCTCTGACTGACTGCCAGGCTCGTATTCGTATATATAGTGTAATCTCTGTTGAGCAGTCAGTGGAGGGAGGAAAAAGATGGAGAGCAGGAAGGCAGCATTGCAGTCTGGGTCATCCATCTGTAATGCCACAGTGTGGAAGTATGCCGTGGGTTCACCATAACAAATGCTGAGCTCACCAAACTCCTCTTCCTCGCTCTCTGTCCGGACAAGTTCAGGCCTCGTGACGGATCTCCCACATTTTACCACAGACTGCAAGCCTGACATGCTCTGATGTTATCCATGCAGATTTCTGATACTGCTCAGTCTATCCAGTTATTCTCTCTGTAAGTCAAAATGCCTGCATAATTTTGACATATTGTCAGATCTGGGCCTTACACAGTATTTACAGGCTTCACATCTGCTTGTAAAGTTCACATATCTTCTCATAACTCAGTGGGTTCCATCTGTGGTTGCAATTTTCTGGTTACCTCACAGCAGTGTAAAAATATTCCATTACAAGTCCTGTATTATGACTTTTCTTAAGTAAAACAAACGAAGTATTAGCAGTAGCATAAACTCGGCTATCTGCTCATCTATAATCAGTTTTTTAAATATTTCATTTGGTCGAGATGGAATCTATTTAGACAGTTTCAGCTCCAACATAATTTGCATTGTTTGTCTAATGAAAACTTTGTATCTTTGGAGTTCCATGTTTCAGGATCAATTGAATAATTTCTCCACATTGCAACAAAAGTACAGTATCATAAATAGCACTGAAACACATTCCCACTGAGCTGAGGTGCTGCTGAAAACCTGATATTTTGGACATTCAAACTTTTAGTCAAATCTCAGTCTGCAAAGTAGCATGTTGTGTATGTTATGAATGCGATCATGGAAAGAACACATTTCCCTGAGAAATATAGTGGCATAAAAGTAGAAAGATGCATGGAAAAATTCATGTAAAGCTCCAGTATTTCAAAAGTGCACTCAGAGTATTTGAATAAACACAGTTAGTTCTTGTTCTCTTTGTTGAATTGTTCTGCGTGTGGGTGCTTGTGTGCAGAGCCTGTGTGAAAGTATGTCAGATCACTGCATTAGAACGTACTGTGCAAATAGTATTTAATGTACAGTATGTTTTATCATAATCCCTACTCCTTGGCCTTTGTACTCTGACTAAATTCCATTCAGCGAAATGTAATCAAATGTGACTCCACCCCTCATGGTTCACAACCTGAGTGTTTGAGGTCATCAGTCTGCACAGTTGACTCACTTTCTAAAGGATTCCATTATAGCTATGACCTCTTAAATTTCAATGCAGCAGGAGGTCAGATAGACTATTGAATGAAGGTTCAGGCCATGTACTGTATCTTGAGGCTCAGATGTGCTGCAAATAGAAAAGCAAATAGACTTCACCTGCAACATATTTGCTCAACTCAACCTGCCACAGTGGTCAGTCAACTCTGAACCACATCAGGCTAAATCGTTGACAGCAGCCACAGGGGATCAAAGATTAAAGTTCAGGGCATCAAGATGAAGAGGAACTGATTATGGATAGCTCCATACTTTGTCATCCATTTCCACTGAGTTGGTAATGTGAAAGCCCACTTTATCCACATTGATAGGACAAAGGAGCTAAGAGTTTCTGTTCTTTCCGCTATTGATGCTACAATATCAGATCAGATTAATGTCCATGTCACTCAGAAATTAACAAAATAAACTTTAAGTAAATATATTGTTGTACATCTTACATGAAACCTCAGGCAAAAGTACTAAGATACAAAAACATCTTTAATCACCCTTCAGTTTTACACAAGGAGGGTGTGACAATACCTTCAAGTTTGAAATACTATGCTGCCCTCTTGTGGTCAGGGATCATGTTGACCTCAAACGACACTAAAATCAAACATTTAATATTCTTGTTTGTTGAATGACATGTTCTGCATTCAATATTATGCAGTGCACATTTCCCTAGAGCTAACTGCTCGCAGATTTCTCACTAAACAAGGCAACGGAAATTTGCATTTAGGGGATTAATTAATGTTTTTTACCCTCTTAAGGTGCCACACATACAGCCTTTAATTTGAAAAATGTGTGTGAAAAAAAAAAAAAATCATAAATGGGATTTACACTTAAAATATTTTTTTAAATCTGCTTTTAAAATTGATAGGCAGAAAAGCATTTTTACAAGTGAAAATGGTGAACATCATGGGTAAAGGTGGGTACGGGGTAAGTGATGAAACGGCTGTGTGAGCAGGTGAAATAAGGAGCAGGAGAGCCTCTCATGTACATGAGGAATGAGCGCTCAACAGCACCTCCAGCAGCGATTCCATGGTGTGTGTTGCTCGCTGCTGCAGCTGAAGCTTGAAGTAAGGGAGGCTCCTCAGGTGGAGCGTCCCAACTGAAGTTCCTGTTTGCTGCACCTCCTCTGTATGCAGGCTGAGGCTGCTGCTCCTCTCTGACTGCCACACTGGACAGAGGAGAAGCTCTGGAGGCTGGAGCAGGCGGCCCATCTCTCTGCAGGAGGGATTCGATGGAGAAAGGACCAGAGAACTTCACCTCACTGCTGACCTGAACAGCTTTGCAGGCTGCAGCTTCAGTGGAGTTTAGAGATGTGCATGGCTCCTGCTCCTGCTCATCTTCTCCATTTCCAACTTGGAAGCCAATTCAGGGAAAAGCTCCAGGATTCCTTTGAAGTGACAATGCACCATCTTTGCTGTGATCTGACTGGAATCTAATTTCCAGTAGTTTCTATTACAATCCATTGAACCAGGGATTACTGGAACCTGAGAAATCAAAACACCTGGGTTAGACGTTTTAGAGACAAAGGACAATTGATACTGTGTCTTTTAGAAATATCAATAATATACTGACCTTGACAAAGCATTTTTGGGTTGATAAGCAGACTCTGATGTTGTTCTCAACAGATTTTCTGTCTTCAAATAAAAATGGCTCCAGCTTATCCATCAACTGCATAAATTGAGTTTTTTGAATTAAAAATTCCTGGTTTTACATCACAATATTCTATTTGTCTCTTTCTTACATTACTAAAAGTGCGCATCTTATTTGGAGCATCTTAGAGGACAGAAATCTTAGGAGGGTAGGATAAATGCTTCGTGAACAGGCCTTGCTGAGACATCATGGCTGACTGAGTTCCAAACTCCTCAGGCCTCTTCTGCATCTTGTTGACTTGGGGAGTCGAGTCCCACACAAGCAGATCTATCACAGCCTTAATGAGTGGAGTTGTGGGCCTGGAGTGCTCAAGTCCCAGACTCTGGATATAAACCCTGTTAGGACATTAGAGGTTGTGTGCTTGGTTAATGACAGCTTTTCATAAATAAATGAGCCATGAGTGTTGCAATGGAGCCAACTACTATATTAATAGTCCCCTTCCAAACGTTCATCATCATCTTCATGGATGCTCTAATCTGCCTCTTTAAATAAATTCATTTTCTTCACTTAATATAAAAATTAAGTAGGATATTATATGTTCAAAGTTTCATGCATGTTGACACTGCTTCATTTAAAACATGATAAAACTGAAACTAGAAATGAAATCCACTCGAGTGGATTTGGATTTGCTGTTGAGGGCATTCAGACTGAAGAGCTCATTTGCAAAAACAGATAACGACATTTTTAAAGTCACAGTTCTTTGTTGTGCATTCAGGTAGTGTCACTCAAAATGTGTTTTTATATGCTAGCTTTTTTATTTTAACCCACATCAGACTAATTAATATTTGCAGGACTGCACAATTAAACATTATTTTTACGATTTTTAAAACCCAAGTGTTTTTTTTTTTTTTTTTTNTTTTTTTTTTTTTTTTTCAAATAAATTATTCTTTTGTTTGTGGCTTGAATTAAAGAAGAAGGAGGCATAAAAAAATACTGTGACTGACATTTAACATGATAAAATTAAGCTTTTCATTAACTTATAAATGGTCCCAAAATTGAAATAATTATGTGTTGTACTTCTTCTTTTCACAGAGTCTCATGTTTAAATGGGAAAATCTGCACAGTTTGTTTCATAAGTGGTCTTGAGAATAATTAATGCAATATACTTTTAAGTTGTCTAAAAATGTAACATTTACTGACACCAAACGCTGCATCTGAGCATTTTAGCATCAGAGACGGTCAGTGAAGTACTCACCTCCTGTGGCAGACTCACTGGAGCATCAGATCAGCTTCATGTGCTTCTGAACGATATGCAGGTATGTGTTGTTGCAGTTTTGTTGCAAAGGTGTATCAGATCTTTGGGAATTATAAATTTTATCTGACATTTTGTTCAACCTTTTTCCTAAAAAATGTTCTAAAAGAAATACTGAACTACTCCACAATCTCAGCGTCTAAAGAGCCTATTACCACTCCAATAGGTTTCACATCATTCATCCCCTTTAAAGTTTAATCTATTGCCCATTACCGACAAAGGTCATTTGCATTGCTGATCCTGATTCAGATGCATAATGAATAGTTGCATTAACACATTAAATGTTCTCTGTGCAAGTTTCAAAAACAAGCTCTTTGCTTGGTTTCTCCTTGAGGGCAGCAAGAGTCCTAAAGTCCTAACCAGACATGATACCAACTGCTGTGGCTTTTGACTGAAATGAAGCACAATGAAAAAACATACGTTCACTTACATCTAAAATAGCTAAAAGTTTTGGAATACTGGGAAGAATTCAACTTTTGATAAACACTGAGGTCGCCATTCTTTTATATTATGCTATTAACTGTCCACATATTTATTATTGCAATATGGTCTGGGCACCTTATCCAACAAAACTGGCTCTATATTTCAGCTTCAAAAATGAGCAATGTGTATCATAAATTGTGTAAATAAAAATCATCCGTCTCAAATTCTGTTTCATCAGTCTGACATCCTCACTGTTTACCAAGTTAATCACCTTCAGATTTGTTTATCGGTCATTAAACAGAATCCTTCCCCCATCTTTTCAAGAACTCTATTCCTTTAATTATCAATTTCATAATTATTCGACTTGCATTCATTGTAAACTCAAGCCTCTGTTTGTCAAACAGCTCAGTTTTGATTTGGTTACATACACAATCTTATGGAATGTCCTGCCCTCTAATTTCATTAATTTGGCTCCTCTTCAGTTTAAGAAAGCTGTGAAAGCATTATTTCTTTCTCAACAACAATATTCTTATGGATTTTCACTCTAATTTCTTTTCTTTTCTTTTCTTTATTTGTTTTGTTTCATATATATTGCTTTCTGCATCTGATCTTTTGTCTGAGTTATTCTAAAACATTTCAAATGTTCTTTTATTATTTTATTTTATTATTTATTTTTCTTTTTTCTCATTTTTCTTGTCCTAATTTTTATAAATTAAAGTTACATGCATGTTCTAGAGAATTTGCCTCATATAAGCCCCTTGAGGTTTTTTCATTTTCTCCATCACATTTCTGTTTTTGCTTATGTAATTTTGAATTTTTTTTTCTTTATGTGTAAATAAATAAACTAAACTAAACTAAGCATCAATATTAATCATAATAATACGCCATTCCCACAGTAGATATGTGACATATCAAACACAGGAGTAACTAATAATGATAGCTCT
Organism: Lucifuga dentata; assembly: GCA_014773175.1. Classification (NCBI taxonomy): domain Eukaryota; kingdom Metazoa; phylum Chordata; class Actinopteri; order Ophidiiformes; family Bythitidae; genus Lucifuga; species Lucifuga dentata. Next base: position 110,010 of record VXCM01001707.1, read on the forward strand.
GATCCAAAAGCTGCAAGCACAATGGTGATCAATCAGGTAGAAAGCCTAAATTGACTGCAGAAATAATTAATATTATTAGGTTCTTCTGTGTTTGATGTGTGTAAACCAGTAATTTGTAGTTATGTGTGGTGTTTTCTATTAGGCAATACAGTCATTTCAGTTGATTTCAAGAAGTTATTCAGGAAATAAATGAAAAAAAAGACCAAAGAGTAAGAATAAGAGTCACCAGATTAAACACAGAGAGGTTAAATTGTGGGTATTTGTTTCAAGCTTTTTGTTTTCTTTTTGATTATATTTGGAAAATGACAGTAGTGAGTAGACAGTTTTCAGACTTGGTTTCAGGTAAAAGATTATGTCTTTGCTCCTATTTCTCCTCATTTTCCAAACTCATCTAAAGTTCATACTTTTACTCTGGATTTCTTCTTCCTTGACCTACTCATCTTATTTTTATGTTGCAAACATAAGAATGTCCATTTTGTATGGGGACTATTCTTGATTTTGAACATTTTTTGAAATATTGACATTTTACTTTTGCTTAATATATTTTGCTTGCTGTCTTGTCTGTTTCTTTATTCCTTTGGACAAAAGGGAGGGTGATGGAGGAAATATGTTATAAATCTGATGCTTCGGTTTGCTTTAAATTTGTTTCATTTATAGCAAAAGTTCGACAAATCTCTTCACATTAATTCGTTAAAGGTGCTTGTAGTTTAATCATCCTGAGAATGTAATAACCTATGCTGGAATAATGAAACACCAGTGAAAAAAATACTGCATTCTATTGAATCACAGCCAAACAGAAAATTGATTGGTTCTGAGTCTTAAACTCAGCAACATTTATTGTGGAATAAAAGTAAAAAGTAAAGTAAAAAGCTCGTACATGTTTTGTTATATTTACAAGTATTCTCTGTCCAGCACAACTGATTATATTTGCATCAACGCATTTAACCCAACAACATACTAAACTTAAATCCATTCATGTAACTAAAAGAACTGTCCTACAAAAATTCCACAGGTTGCAATCTGTTTCGTGTGTTCAGCTCATTGAAACTCTGATGAGGTGACAAAACCCGGAATGTAACTAAAAGCTTTTCAGGTACAAACTCCAATTCATCCTATTGTGTTTGTTTCAATCCCCCACTCAGTGTTTCTCGCCTCATTTAGTGCAGCTGTTGCCTCTGATACCAACTTTGCCCTGAATGGACACACACTGCTATTTAAAATCTGCAAATGATTCTATCCACTAAGTTTCCCTCATACAAACAACAAGAATATATCAATGCAAACTCCTGTACTGTTTTTTTTTTTTTTGNGGGGGGGGGGGGGAATATAGAAATTAAGGATTGCAAAAATGGTGTCCTACAGTCTCATAAATGTTAGAAATATCTGTAGAGCTTATTAGAAAAATCAACACCTTCAGCATATTTCTGTTGTCACCAGTCTAAGTGTTCTTAATGTATCATATATAAGTGAATATAAGTGAATCAAGATCTAAATGAAAAAAAAGTATTATTTAAACTGAAGTAATACCAAATATTTGAAAACTGATTTTCCACAGTGACAACTTGCTACATATGATTTAAACTTGACTCAAACTAACATTTCAAGGAAATTAAAAAAAAAAAAAAAAAAAAAAATTCATCAGAAAAACTCATATTGATTTTTGTTTCATCAAAAACAAACAAAAAAGATGAACCTGTTTGCACATCAGGTATAAAACACATTACAGCCAAAAATGGTGAACATCGTGGGTAAAGGTGGATACAGGGTAAGTGATGTAATGGCTGTGTGAGCTGGTGAAATAAGGAGCAGGAGCACCTCTCATGTACATGACAAATGAGCGCTCAGCAGCACCTCCAGCAGCGATTCCATGGTTGCTCGCTGCCGCAGCTGAAGCTTGAAACAGGGGAGGCTCATCAGGTGGAGCATCCCAGCTGAAGCTCCTCTTTGCTGCACCTCCTCTGTATGCAGGCTGAGGCTGCTGCTGCTCCTCTCTGGACAGAGGAGAAGCTCTGGAGGCCGGAGCAGGTGGCCCGTCTTTCTGCAGGAGGGATTCGATGGAGAAAGGACCAGAGAACTTCACCTCACTGATGACCTGAACAGCTTTGCAGACGGCAGCTTCAGGGGAACGCTGCTCTGTGCACGGCTCCTGCTCTCTGTTCATCTTCTCCATTTCCACCTTGGAGGCCAATTCAGGGAAGAGCTCCAGGATCCCTTTGAAGTGGCGACGTGCCATCTTTGCTGTGATCTGATTGGAATCTAACTTCCAGTAGTTTCTCTTGCAGTCCATTGAACCAGGGATTACTGGAATCTAAGAAAATAACAATTCTGAGTTAGACTTTTTAGGTAGTTTAAGTCAACAAGTAATTGTAACCATTTGAAATATTAACATTGTTGGAATTCATACTTACTTTAACAAAGCATTTGCTGGTTGACAAACAGACTCTGATGTTGTTCTCAACTGATTTTCTGTCTTCAGAGAAAAATGGCCCCAGTTTTTCCATCAACTGCAAAACATCAAATTAAAAATATAGATTTTGGAAATGAAAATGTCCAGTTTCATATCATAATCATAGCCACAGTTTCTAAGACTCGTCTCATTCTTACCTGAGTAAAAGTTAACATCTTGTCTGGAGCTTCTTGGAGGATTACCGCGATCTTGGCCAGGTAGGTGGAACTCTTCCTGGACAGCTGAGCATCCCTCACTGCAGGCTGCAGAGCTTCAGACTTCTCAGTTTTCATTTCCATCTTGTTGGCTGGAGAATCACGTCCCAAACACAGAGTAAATGTATCACAGCCTCACCGAGTGGAAATGTGGACCTCAAGTTCTAGACTGTGCATTTAAGAGCTTTTGGGACAATAGGACATTAGTGGGTGTGCTTTATCTTAATGGGGACCTTTTGTTAACCTAACGAGCTAAAAATGATGGGGTGGGGTCATGTGGACCAGTGAGCAGTTCCTCAGAATGTCTCCTTGTTTGTGCCTTGAGGCTGGCATTTCAGCAGTTCTGTTGAGTTACAAATGCAGGTTTCACCTACATTTTGAGAATAGAATTAAAGGACCATTCTATCCATTTTGCATGTTTGAGCCTAATATATTTACTTATTTTCATACACGTAATGTTCCAAATAAAAGTTTCCATTTCCCAAAGGATGAAGCCATATTTCAGCTTTCCTGATTTTGCAAAATCACTTAATCTTTCAAAATCAAATATTCAAGCAATACACCCACCTTAAAAATCCATGTTTTGCCTGCTAATAGTTATGCAGCCTTATGAAGTCATGGTCTTTTAAATTTTTCAATAAACGCAGGTCTTCTTTTGGGACTATATTTCCCGAACTGAACTGAACTGAAACCAATGGAGGTCTGGAAGATAGGAAAAAAACATTTTTAGTTCACAATTCCAGTAGTTTGCTTTGGGAAATGATTGTCAGTAACGTTCCGTGTATGAAAATTGAATATATTAGGCTCATCATGCAAAATGGATGATCCTGTATGGTCCTTTACATGCATTAAAAGTAATATGACTCATCTCAAAATTACATGGAAAAGTGGCAGAAAATTGTGTGCTCTGCTTTTGTTTTACTTCATACTCATATTTACACACAGGAGACTTTATTTTCAGATACATCAGGATGTATTTAAAAATGGTTTAGCCACTCTTGTCAAGATAGGCTGAACATTTATACATCATAATCTTTCATTCCTGATTCCAGGTGTAAGATGAAAACACATTTTTTTAAATGTCATATTTAGATATTAATGTATTTCCTTATTAAAAAAAATACAAAATAAACAGATATATACTAATAAAATAAAATAATTTTGGGGTATCAAAATGAAATAATGAGCAACAGAAAATCCTAAATTTGTGGAATCACCCATTCAAAAAATACATGGAATACCAATCAATCAGTTTGGTTTATTTCATTACATTTTCCTATATAATTGTCTGTTTTCTATGACCAAATACAGACATAAGGCATAGATTTTTTCCCCCCAACATCCTGAGTCTCCTCCCATTAGGTCAGAGCTCAGTTCATCCTGGGTTTCGGGGGATGTGGATGAATCACACCAAACATCATCTTTCTCTTCAAGAGTTGTTTCCTCATGATACATATTCCTAGTTAATATTATTCTAACGCACTGCAGGTATTTTGTGCTTTGACTACATATCAGAGAAAAATAATTATTGTGACAGATTAGTAAGAAAAAGCCTTTCAGTTTGTGTTTGTGGTTAAGGCTGACACTGGGTTTTTTACTTCCTGTTTTTTTCCGGGTCTGTTGGGTCAGTGTGTAATTTACATCTGTTTTACATTCACAAAGCCAATGAACAACCTGACGAGTCACTGGACAGGATCTATTATCATGGACATGGACCCTACTCAGTATTTAGACCCCATTCACTCCTAAAAAAGCCATCATTAAAGTGCAATTCTCAACTTCCAAGGTCCTGTTGATCTCACATCCACAGATGCTGCTGGTAGATCTGAGTCTGCACCCCAACACCAAATCTATCAGTTTATATAACAAAATCTAACATGTTAAATGTTAAATGCACAATGTATAAACAAACAGAGCAGGACAATTATTTATCAATAATTCTTTTTATGAAAGTCACCAAAACTGACTTTTTAAAAATACATTAGAAATATAAAGAACTGATGCTGGTAAAATCTAATTTTTTGCTGTTTTAAAGTCTTGCTCACATTCCAAATACTGTACAGCGCTGGCCAGAAGTATTGCACCCCCTGTATTTTTGCGTAAACTTTACCAAAGTACCACTCCAAACACAACAACAACATTTAGCTATTGGTGTTTTACAAGATTATTCATTCAGAATATTCAGTTGCTCTTTAGACTTAAATTTGGATTTCAAAGTATGACTACAATGACTACAATACTGTATTTCTACAAGTCAGGGAAAACACATGAAACCATTTGCTCTGACCCCACCTCAAAGAAGATGTTTTAACTTCCTGTTTGATCTCTACTAATAATATTGATATTTTTCTTCAAATCTTAATATGTCAAGTGTCTTCCTACTTATTAAGAACTATTGGCTTTTTTTTTAGTTGTACTTTAACACACTAAAAAAAAAAAAAATCAATTTTGTTGTGTTTGGAGNCTTTTGGCCAGCGCTGTATCTTACAAAGTGGATTGTTGCAACATTTTCTTGCATGTTGCAACATTTATCAATGTCTTAGACTTGAAGGACTTAGGGGAATGATTCTATGTGTAGAATATGATTGTTACATGAACTTTAAAATAAGGATACATCTTTAATTAAAAAGATCTTTTCCTGGCTTTGCAGTGATAAAACAAGCTTCTTATCCAGGTCAAACGTACCATCCCCCACTTTTGATCAAATCCTGAAAATACCACACATCAGCTTCTTCCCTTTTATTTACAAATGGCTCTAAACTTCTCCCATAAACCACTTCAAACTCGTTTTTCCCTTAACATGGCTTGATTCATTTTTCTCTATATGTAATCCCTGGAGGCTCTACAGCTCTGGAGGCTTCTTTTAGCAACTTAAACAAACTTGAAAGCTCCATTTGAAGATAGAAAAACCACTGAGTGTGCCATTAAGATGAATCTGTCAAGGCTTTGATTTGGAATTCTCCCTCAGTTCAACAAGTACCTGAAGGCTGTTTGTCTCATTTGTCTGCTGCCTGAATGCTGAATGAGCAACAAAAGGTTTTTAAATCTTGTCTTCCCACTTCCACGATAGAAGACACTCAGACCATTTAAGAAAATCTTTCACAATTCCACCAAGTATTAACAGTAGAATGTACTCAAGTATTCAAAGTACTAATAGAGAGGAATAGTTCCTCCTAGAATGTTAAATAATTTATGGTTACATATACATGGCACATATTAATGCATCAATAATGAAAAAGCTCAAACTTGAAAGTTTTTTTTTTCCACACATTGACATGAATAAACCTGTATTTCCAATGTAGTTTGAAATGAAACCCTGGAAGTTCTGAAATGAAATAAGTACACCCAAAATTTCACACAAACATGATTTTTTTCTTTTTTTAAACGCTACCCAGACCAAAATCTTGAATCTCTAATTTTGGGTATTTTCCTGCCTTCATCTCAGTGCGTTATATGCTCCCATCCCATCAAAAACTAAGATAATACCTAAAATGCAGTGTGTTGCAAAACTAAAACAAGCAGTAGAAAGCATTGGAAATGCTGAAAACTGATGCTGAAAACCTTTTTTAAGGATTGGGATTTGTTAGGAATTGAGAATTGGAACTGTTTGACCCAAACACGCATCACAGTCAGGGAGAAGACAGACTTAAATGAAATGCCACTTTATTGTTCAGCCGTGTCATAACCTCATCTCCAAAATAAGCACAGCAGGACTACAACTGGTTCATCAACTTATAGCTTCCTTTGATAGCACATAAAACTGGGTTTTATTAGACCACCAATGATAGCGTTAAGAACTTTCTATCAGACATTAAATGAAAGCATACAAAATAGTTGTTAACCTACCAGTGATACTGTATATAAAACACTTGTCTCTAGATTTATCCTCAACCCACCCCTAATTTCCCCCATATTTCCCTTTAGAACATTTGTGACACTGACATATTTTTATGCTTTAACAAGCACATATTAAGAATGCATAATTCTCCATTTTTGAGATTATAAAAAAAACTACACATTGTTACACTTTAAGTCAGAGTACAATTCAACTGATTATTAGTGTTCTACACATTCGGCCATAAACCAAAGGAACATTGAATAATACCACTATAACTTAACACTACATATAATATACATTTTTTTAAAAAAACAAAAGAAGAAAAAATTACAAATGATTGGCAATTGAAGAGAAAATGAGGATGGCTAGTGCGAAGGCAAGCTGAGTCAGTACCATAAGAGAGAATGAGTAATACAAAAAGAAATAAAAAAATAGAATAAGAAAAACAGAAACAAAAACTGATAAGAATACAGGCAAGGCTAAAACATATGTGATTCCAACTTAAGATCCACCTCATGTGCACGCTTCCGTTTAGGTAACCTGCTCCAACATCCCTGTGTGTTTTCACGTCTCTCACCGATACTTTACTTTAATCCTTTCCTTTCCATCTATTTCAACTTGCTTAAACATTCCCATGGTAACCATCTCCTTTGTATTCTTGTGTCAGGCACTTTCCAAGATCCCTTATTCTTCTCTTAACTGTCAACAACTCTACAGTCCAATCGTAATGCTGCTTCGGATGATACAGGCCAATCACAATGCAGGTTCTACCCGAATACAACTGCAAAAGAGCACAGGACAAAAAAACTGAATGAATATGTTGCATGATTAGCATTTTTTTTACTATGATGTTTCCTGGACATCACCCTCACCTATCCTACAGGTCAGTGTCAAACCAGGCCAGCTGGTTGCTGTCCATCAGGTCCTGGGTGTGGCCAAGGTCTGGCAGAGGGTCAGTGTGGTGGCCCAGGTCGGGAAGAGTGTCAGCATGAAAGTCAGCTCCTTCCATCATGGGGTCCAACAATGAGTCCTGGCCATAGGCTGTCGGGTAGCCCCGGTAGGCTCCATCTGAGAGGGGACAGCAAAAACCTTGTGAAACTAGACTTCAACTTAGTGTTTTACTTCCAAAACAAATGCAAATGGAGCTCTCTGTGCGAGAATGCAGTTTGTTTTTATCAAAAATAAATAATAAATTAAACAAAAACAGGACAGAGAAATGTAAAGTAAAACAGAAGATAGAGTGAAGATTTCATTTTGGAAAAAAAATTCAACACTCACCATCCTGTCTGTAAGCCAGAGGGTCTCCCTGAGCTCCCAAATCCAGTCCCAGATCTCCAGTCTATGAAAAGAGAAACAACGTAACATATGACATAAGCCAGTCTACAGTATGTGGAGGAGTCTGATTATTTGTGTGTGTGTGGGGGTGGGGTGGGTTGTACCTCGTTCCAGGCCATAGGCTCAGTTCTGAACAAGGAGCTGGTCAGCTCCACTGACAGGCGTTTCTTGTAGTCCTGTGGTTTGTCCTCAGACATACGGAACAGGACAGCAGCTGCGTAGGTTGCTGCAGAACAGAACACACAGCAACTTAAGTTGATAAATGCAAATGGATCCACTCAGAATATGAGTCTGCATTTGTTCATGTACACTCACCAACACCCTCATTACGGGAGTGCAGCAGCTCAGTGAGCGGAGCTGTGGCTCCTTCGGCTTCGATGGCCTCGGCCGCCTCCTTGTCCTGAGCCAGTTCACAGAGAACACCTGCTGCCACGCGCTGGATATTTTCCACCGGAGAATACAGCAACTAGAAACAACGACAGGAGAAGACAAATGTGATAAAGAATAAAGATGGCGGTGAAAGGCATTTAGTGTTACTAGGGCAGGTAGATGGCTATATCAAAGTTAAAAAACAGACATCAGATGCCAGTGTCATCCTAAGCCATTTGATTGCTTAGTCAAAAGTTTTAACTGAAGACACTTTACAGCTGAATAAGAGTAAGTGAAGGTTTGGATTTACCTGGACAAAGAGTGGAATGGTATTCAGCCCTCTGATGACAATTCTGTTGTGGACATCCCGGGCCAGGATGTGCAGAGCACCTGTGCAGCCTTCCACTATTTCCTCCATACGAACACCCTCCTGTATGTTCGGGTGGAAAGAAAGTAAAACACAAAAATTCCAAAATGTTCAAAGAAAGAAAATATGTGTTTTGACTGGCTTGGTTACGTACCACAAACTGCTGCTGGTTGCCTCCCATGCTGGTGCGTCTCTGGGTGTCCTGGTGAGCTCTGACCAGCAGCTGCACCAGCCTGGGAATGGCGCCCTGCTCCCGCAAAGCGCTGTGATTGGCTGGGCAAAGAGCCAAGTTGCGAATCAGACCAACTGTAGCCTGGATAGAGGAAAATAAAACGCATTTTCAGTTTGAATTAGCTATGGAAAAATCCTGTTCATAAACTATTTCATTACCTGCTTTCCAAGATTGTTTTATTACTCAGAAAAAATGTGTGACGATGACAATACAGGCCTGAGAGTAAATACTGTACAGGGAAAATGAGAGGGGACAATGACCTTGATGAGTGGCCAGTGGGAGGGAGGGTGCAGTAGTTTGACCACAACAGGCAAGCCATAGTGAAGACGCACAGCATTCTGGGCCATCTCAGCATCCTGATGGCGGGAGGTCAGGTGGCGCAGAGCGCAGACTGCTGGCTCTGTGATGTCCTCTCTGTCACCAGCACGAAGCACCGTGCGCACCAGAGCCTCGATACCTCCAACCTAATATGATACCATCAATTCACTCTGTTTATGAAGGTTACCAGTCACAGAGACAGACAGCAATGCTGTCTCAAAATGCATCAGAATAACCTAACACAACCAACACACACCGTAACACTTTTCTCAAAAGCTCTGTACGTAGTGCATACCTGGCAGACCATGAGTTTGTTGCTGTAGTTGTTGCAAGTGAGGTTTGACAGGATGCCAGCAGCACATGTCACTACATTAATGTCATCACTGCCCAGCAGTTGGACCAGGGTCCCCAGGAGACCCTCCATTCCCTCCTGGAGTGGAGGAGACATGAGGCACAGGGTAACCAAATGCCCACATCCTTGTATAATTTTGGCTGTTATATAGCTCCTTGTGTTCATATTGAGAGTGTGTTGTACCTGTTTAGTGGCTGCATCTGAAAGGTTCCTAAGAGTCCAGAGGCAGTTCTGCACCAGACGCTGGCTGGGGTCTGTCAAATGGAGCCCCAAGGCCTGCATGCCTCCTATGCAACACAAAACAAAGCCAACAAATTCATTACATTACACCACTTAATCCTCTAATATCCAACTACCTTACCTAAGACCTAGAATAATACCTGCAGCTATGCTGCAATAATTTGGACAAGAAACTGTTTGGTAAATAAAGCAGTAATATATTTTCCATAGCGCAAATCACTCCATGATGTACATACCAGCTTCTACGATAGCTGGTTTGTTGCTGGAACAAACAGAGAGCACCTTCAGTACTCTGCTTGTGGTCCACAGCAGTTTCTCATAAGTAAAGGTCCTCATGATGTTGACCAGGGCCTGGGGACCTCCACTGGCCAGAATGATCAACTAAGACAATGAGATGATGTTGGAGAGAGTCACCAGTCAAGTTTTAAGACCATTGGATTTAAAGAGACTGTAAATATGAGAGACTAAACCAGACACATATGAATGATTGAAGACAAGTCTATGCACATATCAAATTTGTGTTCCAATACCTTGCTTTCTTGGTTGCCATATGCCAAGATCTGCAGGCAATCAGTAGTGATAGCCAAGAACTTGACATTGGTATTGGACAACAGGGCTACCATCTTCTGCAGGCCTCCAGCCAGGCGCACTGCCATCTTGGCCCCCTCCTGGTGCAGCAACAGGTTGTGGAGTGTGGTGATGGCGTAGAACAACACACTGTCCACTGGAGAGCTGTTTATTTAAAAAAGAAAAAAAACACACACAGAAATAGATTCTGACAAATTCAACAATATGCACAGATTTTTCATTTAAAGGGCGCATTCATTTGTTTCTACAGCACCCAAATTATTCCAATTCAGTTTTTGCCTCTCACCCCAACATCTTGACAAGGGCAGGGATTCCCCCAGACTTGAAGATTGCGAGGAGCCCCTCACGATGGTGGGAGAGGTTGTGCAAGGTGCCAGCAGAGCAGCGAGCTGTCTCCACATCACCAGTGTTCTGCATGGCACGAACAACTGCAGAAACCATTTGTGGTGAACGCATCAGAGCGTGGCGTGATGCCTCCTTCTTTGACAATTGGTGCACCATTACAGCTGCCTTGTTCACCACAACCTAGATCAGAGACAATGACGGACAAGGTACATGGTGTGAATGTATATCTGTGCAATTGTGAACTGCATTGATCCCTATTGACCAAAAAATTAAATACTATTTCAGGGTTTCAATATGTGCACAATCAACACTTTTGTACATATACCTGGTCCTCATCGTTGAGCAGTTTGGTGAGTTCAGGGATAGCACGAGTCGCAAGCTCAGCATCATCCTGATAGTTGATGAGATTTACCACAGCATGTTTCAGCATCTGAGAAGGCTCTGCCAAGCGCTGTACTGCTGTGGGGTGGGCAGCATCCAGTTGGGTGGGGGGGATCTGGATACCTTCCTCCAAGGTTTCAGGAAACATGGCAGCACGCACACGCTGGGCCCGGGTCATGGCATAGCCCTCAATGTCTAAATGACACAAGAAAAGATTCATTAGATCTATTTAGTTTTTCTAGTTTCACAGACATTAGAAAACCATCAAAATGTAAGGAGGCTTAATTTCAAATACAACAATGATTGGATTTAAATTCAAATAACACTAAAGAAGTAAGTACAAAGAAAATAACAGATGAAATAAAAATAACAAATGAAAGAGTGTGGCATTTGTGCATGTATACCTGTTGCCTCAGGAGTGAAGGGCGGGTTGAATTCCCAGTCATACAGAGTCGGGTCATCCTCCTCAGCATCAGGGTTTCCTTTGCCGCTCAGAGATGGAGCAGTGGTGGTTACTCCAGACTGGATGCCTGAATCCAGGTAGGACTGCTGCTGCCACTGACTCACTGCAGTCTTGCTGTCCCCCATTGCCATGTCCAACTCCATCAAATCAGCTAAATTGAGCGTAACAAAGAGGGAATAACATGAAGAGCAGATTAGGAACAACATCAGAGAAGAGTCTGTAATGATCGTGTGTATTTGCATGGACTGAAGCTGCATGAGTTACTTGCTATGAAGATAAAAAGGTTCTTGTAAAACGTTGAGGAAACTGAAATAGACTGAAATTGAAAATCTGGAGCTCTTCAGATAGACACTTTCAACTTAAGCTAAAGAAAGTAAACATCAAAGTCCTGTTCCATTCCTCTGCCAAATCTTATCCTGAAGGAAGAAGTCAGAAGTAACAAAAGACACACTGGATTTACATGAGATAGTATGACATGTGCTCACAGCTCCTCTTTTTTCCACAGCTCTTTATAACATACCGTTTTCTATTTACTTTTAAATTCAGAAATAAATTAGAAGGACATGAAGGGCAAATTAGGCAAGGAGATTAACACAAATAAGATTAACACAAAATGTTAAGAATAAGTAGTTTTTATACTTACACTGGGTAGCCATTGTTCTTGCCTGCCCTCAGCCCGCACAGCAAATAATCTGTGTGAAAGCAAATAGTTAACAAGAGAAAATAAGTCAATTTGCACTCAACCTGGAGTTCTTGTTTGCCAAACCCAAACGTGATGTTTATGCGTTTCTCCTACGTGGTCTGACTGAATAACACAGACGCTGTCCTCTGCGCTACCTGTGCCAGCTCCCCCTGATTCAGCTACTTGTTTGGTTTGCTAACGTAGCTAATGAGGGGAAATGCCGAGCCTCCACCTCCAGCCGAGAGAGCAAAGCGGTGGGTATTTCCAGGCCAACACGAACACAATTCTCCATTCAGCGGCAAAGAACATCAAAGGCATATTTCTCCCCTCCCCTTCCCCCTACCACGGCCAAGTTCCGACCTCGCAGCTTGGGTTTCCAGTGAGAGAAACTAGCCCTCCGCCCCGCAATCTCTTCCATGACTCCTCCTCTGACGCTTGGTCTACGAGCACGAGCACAACAAACCACCAAACCAAATCTTAACCCAAAAAGATATGTGTTACGTATATTACCGCACATAACAATATTTCATTTACAGTACTGCAAAACCGAAGCTAGCAGCACTACTAGCTAACAGGTTGGCTATCTTACCTTGAACGGTCGCTAGCAAGCGTAGCGAGCAAAGCTAACCAACCCCCCCCCCCNAGCTAGTTAGCTAACTAGCTAACATAAACAAACACTCCTTCGGGGTCCACTCACATTTCAACTAATAAGACTTGTCTTGAGAGGCACCTGGTATTAGAATATGTCATCGAAACAAATCAGTTCAATAACGGAATTGTGACTTTCAGAAAAAACCCTCGAAATGTTCAAGTGGGGTTTGCTAACCAGTACGTATGAAAAGTAGATCCAAGCGCCACCGTACAAAACCTGCTGTGCTGCCAGCCAAATCAGCAAACCCCACCGGAGCTCCTTCCCGATCCAAAGATGATTTTCCTTCAGCGAAATAACCGCTGATGCGATTTAAAACGTTGTACAATCCTAAATATAACTGTGCTGCCTTTACCAGAGTCAAACGGCTCCTCCGTGGTTCTTGTCCGGCCAATTTTCTCTTTTCTCCTGGCTGAAAATGGGAAAAGGGCTGCTAGGTGAACCACCCGTAAAAGTCCGAACCACACCCGCTGCTGCTCAAGCCGAAAATTATGCTTCCGCCTGAACCTCAAGATGGCGAAAGGAGAAAAATATTCTGCCGCACTCGGAAATCTAGGGCGTAATTTTAAATATTGCACACAGGATGTTGTTTCAGAGTTATCACCACGTATTCATTATTTTTCAAAATCATAAGCAGTCGACCATTTTAACTCTCAGCTTTATAAGCATCGCAAATGTAAGATGTCTAACACCCTTGCAGTAGTGGTGGGGAGGGCGAGGTGCATTCATTAGATTGGAATGTATGTGATTCACGAGCTGAAACGTGGTAACAGTTTCAATTAACATCTTTTTTTTTAGATATTTCAGAAACACAAACATTTACCTTTAAGTCTATATTTTTTGCTACTAAATCTGGCATTGTGCTAGTTTGGAAAGCATACGCGTTATGATGTCAATCACCCAAACTAATCTGTATTGATTAAAAAAAACATTTATAGACAAAAAAAACAAAAAAACAAAACAAAAAAAAAACAAAACAGATAATATAACTAGGTAGAAAGTGCANAAAAAAAACAAAAAAACAAAACAAAAAAAAAACAAAACAGATAATATAACTAGGTAGAAAGTGCAGAATGTCATACTTAATAATAATTTTCTATAGAAACCGTCATAGTGCCCATGAAATCAAACATATCATTGACAGGAAGACCATGCAATATCCACAACACCAAGATGTGATCAAATAAAGTATCAAGATGTTTAATTAAAAGGAAACCTGATAAGACATAAATGACAGGCAGGAGAGAAAGTTCACACACATAGTACATGTTCATGTGTTACAAATCAGTGTTAGCACAGAGAAGGTCAAAGTACAAAGTGTCACGATGAAGTGCAAGGTATTGCTATCCCACAGGGCACAGAAATGGAAACTTGCCATTACACTGTCACAATGCCGAGTAGAAACATCTTCTAAGTTGTTCCTATCAATTCTTAAAAACTGATCAAATATTTGGGATAGTAAAAAAAAATTCTTCCAGCATGTCTGCAAGGGAAGGCTATAAAAATAGTAAAGTCGGAGTTGGGACAAATTACAAGCAAATACGGTAAGTCAGAACACAATATCAGAGAAGAATAAATGGCAAATGTGTTTTTTCACACACTTAATTTAAAATAAACTTACTGTCTAAGTTACTTTTTTCAGCAATTGTTGATTTTCGTTTTTTTCCCCATTACGTTTCATTTAGCACTTGGAACCAGCATATTTCCTATGAAATTTACCCATTGTGGGGGCATGTACCAAATGTATTTTGTTGTCTTGTAATTGAAAACATAAGCACAAAATACAGAAAATGATCCCTTTTCCCTTTAAAGGACACAGAAATGAATATGGCAAAGAAAGGAGACACCAGGTGGATGAATCCGAATAAATACACCTTTTATTTGACTGATTAACAGATCTGATTATACAAACGCCAACATGGAGCTCTGAAATTACATGACCAATCAGCGAGACAATGACTGTACATTCTTGAAGTGACCCTCTCATAATCTGACCCCCTCCCACCCAGCTCACCACCCACCATCCTACCCACAGTAACTATGGAACTGAATCACTAGTGCTTCNCACCCCCCCCACCAGTGCATTGACTGTTATTTACAAGTTTGATCTGTATGTACTATGAGGGGAGCTTGGCCAATTGTAGAACAGGATGCCATAATTGGGCCCTACATGCCTTTTACACAGGAGTAGTGTTCTATTGTGCAGTTTGCTTTTGTAATATAGTTTTTGTCAAGTTTGGTTCCCATAGTGCAGCAAACATGGCTGTCATAAATAATAGTGTAGTGTTAGAGTAATGTTTTTTTGTCTTTTGGTTGAAAATGCCAACAGCCAAAAATCTGTCAAAGTACAGGGTCTAGGTTGAAGTAACTTCCTTAATTGCCTCCCTCTCTTTTTTTCTCTCTCTCACACGCACGCATGCACACGCACACGTCTGTTTGTCCCTTCAGCTTTGAAACAAGGCCATTTGCAGTTGTTTCAGGCAAGTTTTTTGTTTGCAATCTCTTCTTCTGTAAGAGCAGTCTTCATATAGTACTTCAGTACAGTTGCATCCGCATCCACACGCACACAGGCACATGCACACGCCCTTCAACAGTTTGTACAGTATAAAGACTGTACCATCACAATAAATGGATGGATAAAACACCTCTCACTTCCTACCTCTTCTAATCCATCTTTCTCAACCCGCTTCTCACTTTCCCTCCTCAGGTCCTTCTCCTCCCATCCTCCCTCACCCCGTCAGCCCTCCGTAAAATTTTACTCTCATGTAACAGACAGTTCTGCATATAACAGTGACNCACCCCGTCAGCCCTCCGTAAAATTTTACTCTCATGTAACAGACAGTTCTGCATATAACAGTGACAAATACTTGCCCTCAGCATAACAACCAGGTAGAAAAGGAAGTATATAAGAAGAGAGTGGGGAGGGGATGGTGAAGGAGGTGAGGGAAAGGCTGATGCAGTAGATGAGGTAGGGGAGAAGAGGGCGAGTTCTTCTCCTCTGGGTGAGAGCAAAAAGACAATGGAAAAGAAAAATTGTGTCTTCATCTTTCCTTTTCCCACTTCCCTCTTTCTTCCTGCATCTTTATGATAGAAAGGACGTTGGTAGTGGAGCGAGAAAGGATAAGGGAGGTGAAGGGTGACAGAGGTGGGGTGGTGGGNAGAGCATGGTGATGTGTGTTGGTCTTCATGTGTCCTGACCATCAGCGGCAGAGGTCTCGTTCGCATTGGACACGTCCGAGTCAGTCTCACGGCTGGATATGCGATCTAGCTCTGCTTGCACATCGCTCAGGCCCAGCTTTGAACCTGCATCCACGTAGAAAACCAAACAAAAACATTAGCACTGCAACAGAGAAACAAATCATATAGTCAGGCATGCATGCGCAAACACCATTTTAGCCAGCACGCCAAATAACACATTTTTAGGGCCTTGAGTGGTTAGGGACACATTGCGTTAGAATCATGTGCATGAGATGTTATAAGAGATGCAATATGCAACATGCAAACAAAATGGGAAAACTGGTGATGGAAACAGGCTGCAGCCAGGGACAGATCTCAGAAATGGGAACAGAGGGGTGAAAAGGGGTGACAAAATGCTGGAGGGTGATGATGATACTCAAATATTTGAAAGAGGAGTAGGGAAGGGGTGGAAAGATTAACAAAAAGCTAAGAAACAATCATGGCCTCCATTTATCAATTAGGAGTGGTGGACTGGCCCCGTTCCGATAAAAATGAGCCAAGTCTAATAAAAACGCTTAAAATGAATGTGCTGTCACAGTAACATTACTCCAAGACATTAAAAGCTTGAACTTTCTTTCCCACAAATCAATGAGTACCATTGATACACTTCTTTTATTGATAGTTGCTTGTTAGCCAAAACTGTGGCTTGAAATCTTGCAGTTAATTAAATTATATGCTTTCCTGAAAACAAAATTAAAGCAAGTTAAATAAAATAATTGAATAGCCATGAGGTCATCTCCTGGACCAATACCCCATTTCTCAGCCTGGATAGTTCCTGACTTTACAGCGCATCAGTGACTTTCATCTAATCTGAAGTTAGCTTAAACAAATTAATAGCAGCCCACGGTCCAGTCCAAGATTTGAGTGTTTGCATAAGAGACAAATGGGTGGTACAGGAAGTGAGCTCAGCAAATTATCCTCTCAGGATGCTGATGAAAGCTTCAGGGGGGGAGATGGAGGGGATAACGGAATGCTTCTGACAACAAACAATGAGACTGACAAGCAATTATAATTGAAGAATATGTCACACACACACCTTAACGTGGCCAGCATCCTCTGACTAGTGCATACACATACATTATGAATGATGTTAACAGTGAGTTTACACAACAAGGCTATGATCTTAGTTAGGAATGAAAGACATTGTCACATAGAGCTACAAACAGTCACAGACATCATGATGGGTGTGTATGTGTGTGTGCTGATGCATGCACTCAGCCTGTGTCATGATTCTCTTTACCATGTGCTGTGTTCAGGGTTCTGAAGCACAGGACAGGAGGAGATTAAAACGAGGAAAAATGAAGGATGGGAGTAGGGAGTGAAATCATAAAATACAAAGAAACGGAATGATGAGGGGTGACTGAGGTATGAAAGAATGTATCCTCTTTAGTGTTCTGATGGCCTTGGGCCATCAGAACACTAAATCACCGCTGACCTGGACATTACTCTGTCAACGTCACCATCATGTGCAATTCTGTTCCCATGGCACCTTGTTCACCACTTTAAATCGGTACCATGTAAACTGTGAACTATATTCTGATTGCTGCTAACTACCTGGTGTTTATTACTCTGTGCAATACTTATTGATTGCTGCTACCATCCCTGCTACTGTTGTAAATATCGAAATACACACATCTATATCTATATAGATAAATATACTTGATACACTTTTTTTGATATACTTGATATACACTTTTGATATACTTTGATATACACTTTGATAAGTATATTTATCTTTTCAGCTGTGTAAATATAATTTAAATAGATGTGTACAAAGTTGTTTTTACTCTTTTTTATACTTTATACTTATGCACTAAGGGAGAAGCACCTGTAATTTCATTATATGTTACCTATAATGACAATAAAGCTATTCTATTCTATTCTTCTATCCTACACAAATTAGGGCTGGGCGATAAATCGATTTAATCGATTAATTTGATTTTATGTTTTGGCACGATGTGTAAAATGGCTGAATCGGNGATAAATCGATTTAATCGATTAATTTGATTTTATGTTTTGGCACGATGTGTAAAATGGCTGAATCGGAAAATCAAGATCTAAAAAACAACTAATATCTAATGATTTTTAACGGTGAAAATGCGGCAGCGGGTCGCTCTTCGTCAATTAAGCCCATTTCCGTTTTGTGTGCGTTAAACCTACAAGCCTTGTTTATACTTTCTGTGAGTCCGTGAGGGTCTGCGGCTCCGCCTGCAGCAGACACGGACGCGGTTACCTTTCCAATCAACGGTTCTTGACATTCGTTTATGCCATGCTGACAAAGCTTTCAGCAGGTCAGACGTGCTAGCAAGATGGCAACAAACATTTCCACTGAAGATGAGCTAGTTTATGAAAAAAGGTAACGTCACTTCACATTTTGAAAGCCCTATAGTTTTGTTTATAAGTATCATTATTTGTTATTATTATTTTAATAAAGAAATACTTCTGTGAATTACAGTAGGTTTATTTTTTTTTTGTAGAGAAAAAAAAAATCAATTAAAATCAAAAATCGTCCATCAGTGTNAAAAAAAAAAAAAAAAAAAAAAAAAAAAAAAAAAAAAAAAAAATCGAGATTTTGTTTTTAGCCCAGCCCTAACACAAATCTGAGTTCTGTAACACCTAACACCAGTATGTGTGTTCTCACCTGACTTGCGTACAGTTCCAGGGGTGTTGTTACCTCCACCCGGCGTCCCCGGACCCCCTGTCCCTGCCTTCTTTGTCAATAGACTGTTGAAGAAATTGGCCAGCACCCCCTCACTGGTCTGACCTGCAAGAAACATGCACGAGAGTTAAAACACACAACAGTGCACTAACTGAATAACAGTCAATGGTGGTTTTGCGCAGCAGGTCAGTACATGATGTCAGTACCTGACTGTGGCATGGCATTTGCTACGTTAGCCGCTGCTGAGCGATTGCTCGTCCTGGGGGAGCCACTGGGCGGTCTGTTAGTTGTGTCCTATCAAAATCAACAGGCTTTTTTTGACACATCCTGACATTGTGGGGATTTCCTTAATTTTATGAGCTAAGAGTAGAGAGAGGGACACTCACCACTGGTCGCCCTGCTGTCACAGTGGGCTGTTTGGCAAGCAGTGACTGCAAATTAGAGCAGAAAAGCGCAGACTCAGTCAGTTTTGATTACAGAAACCACAACTAGCAAACGAGTTGGAATTAGCAGAAATATTCCCTCACCTGTAATTTGACCAGAAATACTTGATCATCTTCAGCCTGAATCTCCTTTTCATGTACAATCTGGTGAGAGACATGAGAGACAAAAAAAAACCAAAAAAAAACATTTATTCCCTTTTATTTCCAGCTTTAACAAGTACAACAGCTCGGAAATTAGAATGAAACAAACTCTCATCATCCCAGCGGGAATATTGGGAAAGCTTAGTGAATTGGCTGCAAAATGCAAAAATTATGAAGAGGGTAATGATACACAATATTATACCATAATCTGTTGCACTAAAACGTTGGCCTGACTAAGAGCATCTTCAAATCAGGGGTGGTTATGTGGGAGCTCATACCTTTCTGACTGGTGGTTTGATTATTATTTCCTCAAAATTATCATCTGTTTTAAGTGTCTGGAAGTTTTCATGGAGTATGGAGATCTTCTTCTCATTGTCCCAACCTGATGGACTGGAAGGGAGATGGAGGGTTACAGTCAAAGTCAAAAACAAATGCAGGTCTCTCTCACTCATGCTCGCTCACACACACACACACAAAATGGCTTACATGAAGACGGCGTCTCTTTCCACCACTTGTGCAGGGCAGTGGAAGGGAAAGCCATAGAGTCTATGGACGAGATATTTGTACAGCACGTCCAGGTTCTTCATCTCCTTCACTGACGTGTATACCAGAGACGCCCCATCTGGCATGACTGTCAAGGATATTTTCAAGATTTATATACTGGTATATAGAAGTGCAAAAATCAAACTAACATGGAACACTACTGACTCAAAACTAAATTTCATAATGTACAGCACAAGAACACAAAAGGAAACAGACTACCTGCTACCATTTCACAGAAGAACCGAAGCAACATGGAAGCTTGGCTCTATTGTTGTAAACAAACAATTTCAAGGGGTATTGGATAGTAAGTGATGTTTTTTTGTTTTGTTTTTTTTTTTTATAAATCAACCTCTGTTTGCAGCAAAGCAATTTCAACAACATCAACGGGTCTCTGTTACAGCTTACAGTGGCAAAATTACTGTCACAATTACACTGTTGGGATGTTTGCCTTTTGGCTCGAGCTCAAAACACCTTGTAATGCCACTCACTCAGTTCTATCCATCATCACTGGACAGTTAGATGGAGGATAGATCTTTTGCATAACAAACAGTACAGGCCAAAAAGCCAGAAATCACAGCAGCTGGCCAAGAAATAGCAAATCAGTGGTATGGATCAGCAAATCTTCACAGTCACCTTATATCACACAGCCAAAACCAACATCTAAGCAACAACTCTGTTTCGATGAAGGATACACTGCAGGCAGAAACGTCTGATGTGGGACTGGATGAAATCCAGGTGTTCATCTCTGTAGTCGTGCTCTTTTTCCAATGTACTGATAGCATCACACTGCAGACAGAAAAAGTAGGTGTTAGAGATGGTCGCGTGTTGTAAATGCATCTGATTTACTACCGTGAGATGAAATCCTTTGCTGAAACAGAATCAGCTTTATGTGAATGGATTTTACGACTACAATCATAAAATGTGTAGCACACAGAGGAATGTGTAAATTTAAAGTTTAAGCTAAGAGCAAAATAGCAGAGTTTATAACTGTGCAATGACGGTGTGTGTACCTTGGTGCAGACCACCACCACTGGTATGCCCAGGTTGTGTGTGAGTGTGTTATCTCCCAGCGGTAGCAGCACGCTCTCCTCATCTTCGCTCCTCCTCTGGGGGGTACCATCCTCCCCACTGCCTGGCTCTGTGTACTCCTGAAACTGCTTTACAACTACACACAGACATGGGCATACAGTACAAGAACATCCAATCTGTAAAGTTTCCATAGTATCGGTTTCATGATATTTGCAGAATTACATTCAGTACAGGTTCTCAATGTGGGGTTGGGAGACCTCTAAAGAGCATGAGAGTGATTCAAGAGGTCTCCAGAAAACAGAACTTGTTCTTATGCTGCATTCGACAGACCTCGGAACTCAGATTTTTTCCAACTTCTTACTTGGAAAAATGCATTGGAACGGCACTTGGAAGTCGGAGCTCCTGCTGGGAAACTCAGACCAAAATTATCTACCCCAACTTACCAAGTATGACATCACTCAACATGGCAGTGCCCATGGAAGCAAGCTTTATGAATGGAAATGGTCAGCTAAAAGGCGAATAAAGTATTTTTTCTTGTGTGAAATTGAAAGAAAAAGGTCAGAATATATTGCTAAGTTAACTATCTATTTTGTATAATAACTGTTTGCCATTGATACATAAGTGTAAATAATTTCATAATATTACTTCTCTGCACAAAGTTTAATACCCACTGTGATTAATATCATTGTAAAACAACACAACCAAACAGTCCTGTAGTCTAACTTTACTTTAGTTAGCATTTATTACGAAGTTTAATTAATTTTACAGTATTTATTGGTGTTCAGCTATGCTTTTTTAATTACATTTGGCTTGAATGGTTTGAGGATGGAAGTTGGAACTTCCAACTGGGAAAAATTCGACTTCCGAGGTCTGTCGAACACAGCATTATTTCAGATGGGGCTATTTCAGACTACTATGAGGATCAATGTAATAATATATATATTTTTAAGCACTGACACAATAAAAGGCTTTGGAGTTCATGGTATAAGTAACGTTTTCATACCTCTAAGGACATTCCCTAGAAGAGACAATGTTGTTTAACTTTAGGATTTCTACACACTAGTCTGTCTGGCTTTTCTCAGTGTGACTCACGTCTATGCTCCAGCTCTCTCAGCGTTTCTGGGGTGACCCGGAGTTTATCAACGTGTTCCCTAGCGACAGCGGCCCACTTCTGGAGAGAGTCCAGGGCATTCCATGGCCGAGACATGTCAACTGTTATCAGCAGCAACGTGCTGCCTATCGCATCCACTGGCACTGCTACTCCCTGCAGACCTTTGTGGTAAAGGTCTCCATCTAACACCCAGGCATTACACCTAGTGTGGTCTGAAAGTGCACACCCACACACACAAACACACAAAAACAGAGCAAGAGAAATACACGCTTATAGACAAATACAGTGCAAAACAGTTTTAGAGATATAATGGCATGTAATGTTATGCTACAGAAGAGTGCATGAACTTAGAAAAACATTCCTGTCTATTGATAGCAAGCAGTCACTCTTTACCATCAATGTCATCGTCATGGACACTGAAGTACAGATATTCCAGGCCACGTCCTTTCATGTACTCTTCCACCCCCTGTAGCTTAGCAACCAAGGTAGTCTTCCCTGAGCCCACCTCACCTAAACACACACACAATCAGTGAACATCGCCATGACTTGTAAGTAGTATGTAAATAATTTATCAGCTACATTCTTAAACCACAAATACCTTCAGTATAAATAAGAATATTACAGGGAATAATGGGACAATAAGATTTCCTTACATATTTATTTTCACATGTCAAATGTAATAGGAATAAAGGCTGCATTCCATTTATGTGTATCAGTGCCAGGGTCCTGTTATTGTACATTCTGCATGACTTACTGGCAAATCTAAGTGGAACAGAGCCATCACTATTATTCTTCCTAACACCTGTGCTTTTTGTACAGTAACATGTCAAAATATTTGCCATCAATAACATAAGAATATTAATTTTGCAAAAGCAGTAGTAAACAGTAGGTACACTATTGTAGTCAAGGCATCCTGTAGGCAACACTAGATACATGATGATGCATTAGAAATTGTACTCTGCAATCCAATATTAAGGTTGTGCAAAACCTCACATACACAAATGAGTGTCTATGTTGTGCATAAATATGCGCAAAAATCCTCTGAAGGACATAGCTACAATATAATGGCATTGCCTATTTTATGCACGATCAATGGCCTGGGTGCTGTTATGCTGTTAGTATCTGCATTTGCTCAAGTGGTTAGGGTAACATTAAAGAGTAACTGCACTGTCATAATTCAGATGACAGGAACTCAGTATTATTAAAGCAGATGCTGATGTTCCTGACAACATTCACCAGTAACCAACTTGCTGATTAGCAAAATGTTAGAAAATAGCGGATTATCCCATGTGTGCCAGGCGGATGCGTAAACAATGCGAGACAGGGAGACACCACGCCTGGCCTAAGTCCCATTCAAACACACACTGACGGATCGTCCTGTCCTCTCAGCATCATCTCTATCTGCAACCAGCCATCACTAAATGCTAGAATGACTTGCACTGTTTCAAATCGGGCCGCTATGAGGCAGTGTGTTTGTGTTTATGCAGGCGCTCAGAAAATCCACCTGTCTCTCTCTCTCTCTGCTACCCCACGCATCCACCAAGCTCAAACACAAAAGCACCATCATTCCATCTGGAGGAGAGCTAGCCATGTTAGCCACCGAGCAATGGACAGCATAGCAGCTACTGAGCTGCTTGGCTACCAAAGCTAATGTTGTCTGACGCGTTGGCTAGCCAGGAGACTGCAGGCAGACAGATACCCACCCATGACCAGGACATTTTTCCCAGACGGTAGCTTTGATCTTGAATGGGTAGACACTTCACTCAAGATGGTCGACCTGCAAACAGAACAGCTCTTTTACAATACCAGTAAAATATCCTTCTTTGCTCATTAAAACAGAAACTCACAGCAAGAAACTGGGGCGAGCTAGTGCTGCTGTGTCACCACACAGCCGCTATCACTGCCAACCAGTGTGGTGCTGATGCTAGCTGGCCTCGTTAGCAGGCTAGCTGTCAAACCATCCTCATCCTAGCATAGCAGACCCTCTGCGCCCCAAACCCGCTCACAGTAGCCCGGATTCTGTCTGTTTTAGCCCACCATAAATTCTGTCCATCATCCTCCTCTGGGTTGGGGTTCTCCAGTGTGCTCTTAGGTCCAGATGAGTTGGAGGATAATAATGCACTCCTCCCTGAAGTCGCCATCTTCGCAGGGCTTGTAAACCGATCAGAACGCCCGGATGTAGCAGTGGTTTACTAGCCTAGCCTGGTGCACGGCACGCCGGGGCGTGGTCCGCCCACAATGCGGGGGTCGCGTCTCCAGACATACAATGATCTCACCAGACTTTATTTTAAATTCCTCTTTCTCTCCCTGTTGAACTCATGTCCGTCAGCTGTCAACATTGTTCTTCTTTAGAATTACCTAGTATTGATTTATTGTTATTTGTTTATAATTTTGTGTGCGATGTTACAGCCCATGACCATTTTGTCAAAAGTGAAGATTATTACCACTCTGTCGGTTCAGTTAGTGACATGCAGGTTGTGTGAAAAAAGTAAATGATGAACTGTTATTCAACCTTGAGAAAAAAAAAAACGGCTTCAATAGCTACAAGAAGTCTGCAACATGCCATTATTTTTGGACAATATGATAACGTCACAAAAAAATGAAAGACCCATTCCTTTAACAGTAGAGCTAATAATTTTTTAAAATGTTTTCTACATTCACACATTTTTTTTTTTCCACATTTCACATTTTGCCACCTTCACACATTTTTTCTACATTCTTACATGTTTGTCACAACCAGGACAAATTGACTTTTAAATACCCACACACACCTGCTTCAGTTTCCCCTCAAATTTATTGAATCCTTAGTCACTGCCTTAAAATGGGAGCAGAATAAAGATAAAAGTACATGCCAGACCTGGGATGCAGCTTAACTGGCTATTGAAGAATTAAGCTTAAATAACTCAGGTGATTTTAGAACACTAAAGAGGCTTGTTGGTGGTATCATGGTATTTTATTTTAATCAATCCATCAGTTGTCTCTAAACAATCATAGTTCAGTTCAATTTAGTACCCATGTACCAGCACCCTGCACTGACACCAGAGTGGAATATATTAATGTTATTCGGTGCTTTGCTTGCAACGACAGTCAGAATTTTTGCTTTGGGAAGGATCTTTTAAACCCTTGGACTTGCACAGCAGGCCATTAATGTGGTTGCTAAGCCACATATTAGAATATGAGCAGGCTCATATGGCTTTTAACCTACAATGTCATGCTGGGGCTGGGGCATGTCTATGGGCTTTACAGGGTTTCTGACCAGCACTTGAAAAACAGTTCAATAAAAAAAATAGTTTACAGTTAAATCACGTTTTACTCTTGAGGGTATAGAAGCAGTAAATACTGAGCCCAGGCACAGAGATCATCTAGAAGCATGGGGCTTAAAGGCCTAGATGCTCTGAAAGGTCAAACTTTTAATATTTTTTTTCTCGGTATTTCAGTCTCAAGATTTCCTGGACTACAAACGTTTGGCGAAACTGGCAGGCATCGTGTAAACTTGAAATTAAGGACAAAGCAGACTCAGGTGGGGTCATCAAGTATTACACAGAGGCAAAAGTGCGTCTCGGCCTATCAGAATGAGAACTGGAACCGTCAGTTTTAAAATGGCAATTCATGGTAATAGCCACTAGATGGCGCTGATATATTGTGCTCAGAGCCCGCTGGTCCCTGGGTACTGTGCGCTCTCTGCGGCCCCCGATGGAGCCACCGGATTACAAACTCCAGTTAAGTGGCGCACCGTCCTCCTCCTCCTCCCCATCTTTCACCCGGACTAAACCCAGGCGCACGGAGCGCATCTTCGCCGTGCTCCTCCTGTGGGAATTAGGATTTAGCTCTGTTAGGCTGTCAACGCCAATCCGGTCGAGCTCTGCAGTGCAAGGGATTGATAAAACATATAGACAGAGAGTGGGGAGAGGGAGATGGGTCCCGAGACGCTGAGATATCCGTGATTGTCAAGTGAACGGCGGTGAAGTTCTCCGGCTCCGTTCGGATCTTTTCTCCTGGTCGTTGAGGTGAGTTTCTCTCTGCAGGATGCAAGAACAGCACGCATGGTGCATGCCTGAGAGATGCATATAGGCTCTTCAAAATATTTACTAAAATATTTACCTTAAACATTATTCTGTCCTATTGCCTTTTAAGTGATGGATAATGTATTATGTCTTCAGATTTGCGTTAAAGTTTTTATTGTTTTATATTTTAGATGTAGGATATTGGTCCAGGTGTTGGTTAATTTGATAATTTGATTTTTAAATTAGTCAAGAATAATATTAACAAGTGCCCCCTGCCTCCCTGTGGATCTCTTTTCTTTGGGAAAGATACTGGAAAAATGTTTTGGCACTCTTAGAAAACCTTTGCTTTGTCAGTTAATTATATTCTACCTGGGTGCTATAAAATAGAATAAGCCCTGTTAGAGAAGAGGATAGACACATTTTCTGCCCCCCTCCCCCCCC